>JAHBCN010005374.1:0-32500 GCA_019359885.1 Listronotus oregonensis
TTTTTCTTATTTTTTGGGCGGGAATTGGGATGTTGGTATATAAAGACAACATCAAGGGAAATAAAATATTTTTTAGGAAGTTTGATTTTTATTTTTTCAAATTGTTTGGAATCTTTAATATAATAATCATTTTTATTACCACATTATTTAGAATTTTTTTTAAAATTTAAAGTGGGAGCCAATGGAATTGGACAATGATCCCATAGGTTAAAGGAATGTTTTCTTTGTGAAGTTTTGAATCCACAAATTTTAGGTTATAGCGTTTTTATTTTTTTTTTTTTTTTAAAAAAAAAGATTGGAAAACAACAAAATATCTAAGGAAAATCCCCAAATTAAAGTTCTTAGAGGGAAAAAAACTAACAAGACAGTTATAATGAATTCGAAGAATAAAACAAAAAAATGAACGATTTACTTTGACAAAAAACATATAAACAAATAAAAGTAGATCCCACGAACCAAATTCAAAAAAAAGAATAATGACCCTTTATTAGTACATGGGAAAAACATTTATATATCCCCCCGAAACCCAAAAAAATAAAAATAAAAACGCTATACCACCTAAAATTTAGGACTTCCAAAACTTCACAAAGAAAACATTTCTTTAAGACCTATATTACCCTGTGTCCAGTCTCCATTGGTTCCACGGGGCCAAATTTTTTAAAAAATTCTAAGTAATGTGGTTCATAAAAAGGTTTTATTATATTAAAGATTCCAAACAATTTAAAGAAAAAAAAAAAAAACGTCAAACTTCCTAAAAACCATATTTTATTTCCCTTGTGTTGTCTCCTTATTTTTTCCAAATCCCTACCCTTACAACAATAATAGAAAAAATGGCCAGAAATTAAAATTTAGGATATCCAAACACGAATTTAAAAATGCAATCAAATTTACTTTAAACCCCATATTTTTCTTTTGAAAATAAGGTTGTATAAACAAATAGAAGGTTGCGCTTGGGCCCCATCAATCTCTAGTGTAGTTGCACAATTAGTCTTAGAAGATCTTGAGGAAAATGTACTAAAAACCTAAAATTTGTAGTTCCATTTTTTTACGGGTATGGGATGATTTGAACACCTCTACCCCAAAAAAACCGTCAAATTAAATATTT
Source organism: Listronotus oregonensis (assembly GCA_019359885.1). NCBI lineage: Eukaryota > Metazoa > Arthropoda > Insecta > Coleoptera > Curculionidae > Listronotus > Listronotus oregonensis. The sequence continues at coordinate 1,106 of JAHBCN010005374.1, forward strand.
TGGATAAAATTTTAAAATCCCAAAACAAAACTTAAATTTCCATTGAAATTGAAGAAAATGAAAATAAATTTCTTAACACAACACTACACCACATGGGGGGAAAACATAAAAACCGAAATTTTACAAAAAAAACATGGTCGTCCCGATACTTAAATTTCAATTCCCCAACCACCTTTTTTAAAAAAAACCGAAAAATTAGGACTGGCAGACCGGCAATCCAACTATCTGATCCCAATTTAGAAAAAATCAATGAAAAGGCAAAAGATCTTAAAATTAAATAACTACCCGGATCAATTAATCAATAAAATATTTAAAAACAGAATACATAAATTTTATAATTCAACGAAAAAACAATCAGGAAAAAAATAATAAAAACAAAAAAATATATCTTTCTCTACCTTTTGTAAATGGCCTATACAAAAATTTCAGCCACTGTTTAAAAAAACATAATATAAAAATTTGTCAAAGCCTCAAAACCATCAAAAAAATTTAGTAGACTTAAAACAAAAACCCAAAAAACAAAAAATTTTCAAAATATCAAATTCCGTGTAAAAGATTCACCGGTTAAATGGTAAACAACGCAGTATTTGGAAAATAGGCTTAAAAAGCCACAAATACGAAAAAAAAAAATGCAACAACGAATCACAAAAAAGACAAAGGGACTAATTTCAATTATAATTAAAAAAAAAAATACTTAAAACGGAACCAAACCAAAAAAAAGAGTTTATAGATGATCGAAATAAAACCCAAATTCCATAAACGATAAAAAGATATCCAACAATCTTAATAAAATATAATCGCCCTTCTTTAATAAAATCAGTTCATATTTTATTACTAATATAAAAGTCCGTTCCTTGTGTTGTGTTGTTAAAAATGTAAATATACACATTTTGTTGATTAATGTTCACTATTATTTTAACGCTCTAGGGGTTTTTGTGTTTTTTTGAATGGGGTTTAAGGGTTTTACTAACTTTGTTTATGAAACCTAACTTTTAGATTTGAAAAAGATCGAACATGATCGAAACGTCATCAATATAAATTTCTAAAACATAATGTTTTACATTCTGACAGACCTAAAAATAAGAAATCAAAACGAAAAAATATATAATTATTTAAAAAAAAAGGTCAAAGAAAACTAGAATTTAAATATATATATATATATATATATATATATATATATATATATATATATATATATATATATATATATATATATATATATATATATTAGTAACTGCCCTTACGCACAGTTTGGCTTTTACAGTATAGTGTTTTGCAATTAAGATTTACGGATAAAGAGAGGAGTAAATTAGGTTCACCAATATAGGAGTGAAAAACTTAATATACTGTCGTGATACAACTACATTAAGAAAATGACTAGAATTCAAAGAAAAATTAAAATTTTATAGATAATACGTATAACATGACTACTTTTTTTTTGGTTATTTTTCATCACGAACGAAGCCAAAATCGATACAAAATACAAAAGTCAAAATATAAAAAAAGCTAATATTAAGAAAAAAGCCCATATGATGTTATTTTTGGTATACTGGACGGCCTTTCCCCCTCGTTAAAAGATCTTGTACATGTGAGTTATTTTCAGAAAATTCTCAGTAAAATTTTAAACCTAATAAATATAAAATTATCCGCTAAAGTTGCCCCTGTTACATATTTATACTTGAAGAATGAACGAAAATCGAATATTTCTATCACATCTAAACGAGTTACATTGAAAAAAATTATATGTGCAAATTCTTGACGTCTCAGTAAATCCTAAAGGTGAGTAAAACTTGAATATAAATTAGATTTTAGGAATACCAAAAAAAAACGTTTAAACAGTTTTCTAAAACTAAAAAAGAAATACTGCAAGGTGGTCCTAATTTAAGATCTTTTGTAATTATGAAAAGTACAAAATGAATAGGCATTTCTAAAAATATTATAATAATCTTAAAATTTTTAAAAGACCCAAATTACCAAAAAATATTTTTTTTAATTGCAACATTTAATCCACAAACTGACACACTTACTTCACATACCTGATTGCAAATCAAAATTATTAGTCAAGGTAGTTTACTCGCGACAGTCGTAAAAAAAATTATATAGTGAGTAAAGCCCGGCCCGTCCACAAGTTAAATCGAGCAATCAAAGTGCAAGTCGGAGTACGAACTCACTCATGAAGAATCATGGACTTACCTACGTTTTGAACGATTTTTTAATTTGATAATTTTTTACATCTTCATTACATTGATTACAAACTAAATTAAATACCATTTTAGATAAAATAACTTTATCAAAAACTAGCAACTATCCCGGCTTCACACGAGTGAACATTTATTTTTTATAGCTAATGTTACTCACAATCAGTAAAAATGTAATATTCTAACGGTGAAAAAAAAAATAAAATCGGTTTAGTAGTTTTTAAAAATAAAAATGTTTTAGCCTTTATAATATTATAGTATAGTATACAAAGTGTAGGGAAATTGACCGAATCCTTCCTATGATGGCATGAAGTCTATGCTCTAAGTCCATGGAATTAGAGTTTAGGCCATCCATCTGAGGAACTTTCCTAAAAAAACCGTTTACCGAAAATAATAAAATTTCTACTTTCCATACAAAGTTAGCATCCGCAGCATCAGCAGCTTTGTATAGAAAGTAAAAAAAAAATATTTTTAATTCCAGTAGGCATATGGTTTCTTTGGAAGCTTAAAGGGTTTTCTTGAAATTTTTAATTTATTTATTTATCTATGTAGTATATAGTTTAGGTAACTTTTTAAATTACAAATTTATGCCTAAGCTTTTTTTTTTCGTCTACATCCAGGTATACATCTCAATGTAAATTTAAGAGAATCTTTCTGTGCCATTAAGGCGCGCAACCAAGATTTGATCGTACGAAGAGTTGATAACGATTTTTCCGTGGGTGGTAGCTTCACTGACCGAGAGTGTGGCCAAAATGTGTAGGAAAATGTTTATGTTTGGGTACAAATATGGGTCGCACGCCTCAATAAGATTAGCTATCGACTCTGCTTTGACCAAATTATTTTGAGATTTTCTTTTTCATTTGGTCATCCAGAGTAGGTATTTATTTAAAACTGTAGATTTATTATCGCTAATGAACTGGCGGTACAAGTAAAACGCTTTTTTCAGTTTTACAATATCGATATTCAAATTCCTGTCAATTGGGATAGGTTTAAAAAATCCAAAATGAAAGAGGTCGAGTACTTCCGGTGATAATCTGTCCTACAAATCGTTAATAATTGAATCTAATATAGGTGTGCATACTGATTTCAGCGCGTTTTTATAATACTCTATTCCATCCTTTATAATCATGAGCCTATTAATCTCCACTAGGGTTGTGGGCATTAGTGATGAGCAAAGCAAGACCAAGACCAAGACCGGGCTAGTCTTGGTCTTGGTCTTGGTCTTGCACCACCCGGTCTTGGTCTTGGTCTTGGTCTTGCTGCAAGAGTCTTGCTGGTCTTGCTTTTTTTGGTAGTAATAATTTAAATTAAGCAATCTTAGATAAAATATATATTTTTTAATACTTACAAATAAATAAAGATGGAGACTATATTTTTTGCTTTAAAATCTTAAAATATACCAATTTTAACCTACATGTACATTTAAATTATTTAATTAAAAGGATATTTTAAATGTAAGGGTTTATTTATTTATAGCGCTTCATTTTTGGGTAGGAATTATTGAAATTTTCTTTGAAGAAGCATATAAAATTACAATACTGAGTACTCTGAGGGCAGAAAAAAACTTTTAATTTCAACCAGATGTGAAATTTCCTTGAAAATGATTCTGATATGTAAACATTGGTTTTTAATTGAAAAAAAGGTATTTAGAAAGCTTTTCAGTTCAAATAAACTTTCTATGTTCAAATTAGTGAAACATTTTCCGTACAAAGTTTGTACAAATGCTTTATAAACATTCTGCATATACAAGGTGGGGATAGTACGACAAAGATCGATATATCCGAAACCGTTCATAATGGTAAAAACTTAGTATACAAAAATTATAGAAAAAGGGCGTAAATGTAAAATTATTCTCTATTTCAGATTTTCCAAAAATTCACTACCACTCAAGAAAACTCCTCATTTTTAGCTTTTAACCTAAAATAGAAAATTTATAGCAAAAAATTAATTAAAAATCTTCCTGTATATTATGCTGGAAATTCTAAACTGTCACATAGGTACAATGTCGACATAGATGGTTTTTTATATATCAGTTTCGGTTTTGACAAAAATGACGTCATCATTATACTTTTGGCATTGTTTTGACTTTTCCGTCTAAACCGGAAGTGAAATTTAAAATCCATTTATATTAAAAGTATTCCATATAAAATGACAAATATATTTTTATTAAACCATCACTTTACATTTATATCTTAGTTTAAAGGAGCAATCTAATGATGCCACCTCTTACAGTGTGGCACAAAATAATGTTTTCCTGGATTTTGAAATGTTTTGATCATTGGCATCACTAGATACCTAATTAAAAAAACATTAGGAATAGGTAAGTAATTTTTAGCTTCTATAACTTTTGTACTCTTAGTTTTCTCTGTCGTAAACGGTTTTGGAGATATCCAGCTTTGTCGGACCATTGAGTCACAATCTTATTATTTTGAAACATGTTACTGAATCTACTAGTTATCGTTTTTGATCATTTTATTAAAAACGAAGTGATAGATTTAATTATTACTTTATTAAAAACCTGTTACTCATAAAATAATCGCCTTTTTAGGCAGTTCTCACACATTTTTTGTCATGTCTGTATGAAATACCTCATATATTGAATATGAAAATTGAATATTATAATTTAAAAAAAATGACAAAGTGCAAGAGTCTTGCAGGTGGGCTTGGTCTTGCGTAGTCTTGCACCCCTCGGTCTTGGTCTTGGTCTTGCATACCCCGGTCTTGGTCTTGGTCTTGCAAGCGAGAAGGCGGTCTTGGTCTTGGTCTTGCTGCAAGACCAAGACCAAGACCGGTCTCGCTCATCACTAGTGGGCATGCCCACAGTGCCCACTACGGTAGATCCGCGCCCACATCTTTTATCTTCGTCTCTTCCATGCCATCCGCGCCGAACTCCCCCATTTCTCTCTAACAAAAATTGATTGTTGAACGGACGGCACTAGTATCAGTACAAATCATTAAAATTTTTTTCTATTTAAGTTTAATTTGTGATGCAGTATTTTAAATGGACCACAAATGCAGCACTGTTCCAAATAAGATCAAATGCGGTTTACCAAAAGTTAAAGGTTTTCAATGCTTGAGAATATTATTTTTGTAGGAACTACACACATCACATGAGGTCTATTTGTTATTCAGTTATATTTGACACTATTTTACACTTTTTGGATCCACCTAGTCCTAAAATACACCTTCTATAAGGATGATTACGTAAAAAAAATAGTGTACACTATTTTTTAATAACAAACAGACCTTTCAAAAATTAATATTTTTTAACAAAATGACCAGGTCATAAACTTTTGGATTAAAAAAAATCTAAAAATTTGATGTATATTGCATTAGTTTTTAAAAAATATCGTAGAAACCGTTTTTGAGATATTCCGAAATAAATGCATGGCTTTTATACTGGACAAATATCGATAATACTAATTATGCACAATCTGATTGTTAATATATCGCTTTACAGACGAAGAAAAGCTGGTTTCTTTTTAAGTAGATAAAAGACATTTTTATTAACCCTATATTTCAATTTCATTTAATTCTTAAGAAAATCCGTTTTACGAGTAAACTACCTTAAGATTTAGGTAACAACCACTGACCTCAATATGGACCGGTAAAGGGTATCAGATGCGCGGTTCAAAAGTGAGATTTTATGGGCGAAAAAATGTGTCCGTGCGCCGTGGCTCTAGTCATCTCTTAGGGTCCTAAATCATGCGCAGAACGGACTAGCAGATCGATTTTATTTACAAATTCGTCGCCGGCCAGTTCCGTACTTCGTCAATTGATGACTTAAACAAAATATATATTACACTGGTTAAAAAAACCATGGTTACTGGTTTTTTGAACCAGTGAAACACATTGGTTTGTTTAGATGTTGTCCTTAATCAAAAATAAACATATTATCCATTGTCAGCTCCTTAAATTCCTCTAGTTCTTCTAAATGTTACAGCTATGGAAAGTCACAAATTTTTGTACTGGTTCACAGCTGATGAATTGTAGTTAATAATAATAAAAAATGGCGAATACGACTGAACATGACTCTTGTGGCTTATCTAAGAATTAACTTTTTGTTTCATCTATGTAACACAATCATAATTGACAAAAAAACACTATAATTATTTATTTCGGATTAAAAAAATATAAACAAAAAATGTATTGCATTAATCTAAAAAGTCAGTAAATATGATTACAACATAAAACATATTCCCTTGGAGCATATACCTACTAGAGGCACTCTTGCCGCTTGGAAAACGATCATTTGTGCAAGAAAGAAAAATTAGCGGTATAACCTTTTTCTTCCTCCAACGTGAACATTGGTCGGTGAAAAAAATATATATACCCCGCTCTGCGTGCTGATTTGTCGGTCTCTCCGCGTCGATCTATCGGCACTATGGTTGGAGCCACGAAGACAGGTTTATCCTATGATTCTTTTATCTCTTTCGCACTGTCAAACGGCAAGGCTGCCCTCTAGTAAATAAATATTCGTATTGTATAAATACATTTAAGATGTTTAGAATATCCTTTTATCGCTATCGAAAACATAAGTGAAACTGGAAAAGAGTTAACGTTATTTGTATAAACATTTTTTTACCCTTTTGTTTATAAGTCTGTTCTGATCTCGCAAAAAACCGTTTATTGCATCCTTTTACTGATCCCAAAGCAAAGCAAAACCCTTTAAATATATAGAAAGCGTTCAAACCCCGTCGTTTTTGAACTGACATAAAACTTGTAAAGTCGACAGTCACGCCTTTAATAAATTCTAACAGTTTCCAAACCATTTTAAGGCGGTGCAAAAACTGGGTCTTGAAATTAACCCTATCTTTTATTAGCCCCTATTTTTTCTATTTATATTTCGCAATATTAATTTTGTTAACTCATGGTTTATATTACTACCTAACATAATTTATATATGTATAGAAACGCAAAATAAAAGCATTTAGTATCTAAATATATAAAAAAATATTTATATAAATATAAATTAATTAATGACATACAAATTTCTAAGTCCAGAACTGGTCCTGCTTTTTAAATACGCATGCTTAATGACACTATCGTTTGTTTAGTGCGCGAGGTCGTAAACTTGCCATAAATGCGATTAGTCATTATATATCTAAAGTTAGGTTATCTATGGTTACAACAGAAAGATCTTTGTACATGTAAAGGTATTAAAAACAATGGCAGAATGTATTTTAGAAACTGCTATAACAAAATGCAAGCTGTACTTCAGCTAACAAACAAATAAGGTTTTCCATATTTATATAATTCAACTATATTGCATCCTGCTTAAACTCATTGTAATTGTGCAAATAATGCGATTCCTTTGTTTAAACCGAGCAATATTTTATATTATTCCGTGCGCGTGTTATCGAACTGTAGGGCAAACATAGATAGCTTAACTACACAAACTATTGCAACCGTAACAGTAATAAGCACTTGCATTTAAAAAGTATAATTACATAATTAATTACCTAATTAAAATTCACACGATATGGGGGATTAGTTATCTTTTGATCAAATTAAATTTACGGCGTTGAAACCATTCCCGCAACAAATAGGTAGTAAAATCATAAAATATATTTTAAAATAAAAAATATCTAAAGAAAACTGTCTGTATTAATAAAAAAAAAAACTGATGCAGCAGGTTCCATAATCTTGACACTCTAGGGATGAAGGAACAAAGAAAGTGGGAAGTTCGGTCCTCTCTAACTGAACTGTTAAAGGATGCATAAAAGTTGCTTTACGGCAGCTCTATTGGGAACTGCCGGAGAAGAAATTATACTGGACAACTCCTGTGAGCAGAAGCCGTAATAATACCCATAGAATAGAAGAGCGACAAATCCCCTACAGCTCGACGGTAGGCAAGAAGAGAAAGCCTTTCTGTGAGCGTGGTATCATTAATAAGACGAACGGCTCTTCTTTAAATGGATTCCAAAATGCTAAGTGTTGTAGGGGACGCCATTCCCCAGGCATAAAAACAATATTCTAAAGAGGGTCTGATTTGGGATACATACAGAATACACAGATTGGAAGAAAAGTAATACTTTCTGGCTCGAAAGAGGAACCCAAGCTTTTTTGAAGCTGCCAAGGCTATGGATGTAATGTGCTTGTGCCAGTTAAGGTTATTCTCAAAAGTAACGCCGACAAGATTAAACGACTCTTTGTTCTACAGAACTTGGCCGCTCATATGTAGCGGATGAACATTGGCATTAATCTAAACAAGATTTTTGGCGCCCCAATCCAAGATAACTTTGAGGTCTTGTAAAAGAGATATCTGCATTGACCTGCGCTTGTTTTCAAATCTGAATTACATATTGGCTTAAATTGAATACCTAGAGTGGAGGGTACTATCGTCAGCAAAATTATGAATGGGATTGATTGTAGAAAAAAAAGATCGTTAATGTATAGAAGAAACAGCGTGGGTACCAGCACGGAGCCCTGGAGCACTCCAGCATTAATTTGGTAGAAGCTAAAAGAATGACCATCTACAGTAACTGATATACGTCGATTAGAAAGAAACTGGAGATCCAAGAGAAAATTTAGATGAAAGACAGTAAGAAGGAAGTTTGTTAAGAAATCCATCGTGCCAGACCTGATCGAAAGCTTTAAATATGTCTAGAGCAACGATCTGGGATTCACCAAGAAACTCAGGGACTTGTTCCAGTTGTGTGAGACAAAGGAAAGAAGATCAGCTATGTATCTTTTGTGACGTCTATCATGTAAGATCTTGTGTTTTTTCAGATACTTTAAGGTTTGGGAATTAATGAATTTTTCCATTGATTTGCAAACAACAAAAAAAAATATATTTTTTTCATATAAATATGTTTAAAACAATTTCAGAATATATTTAAAATATAATAAAGCTCTACTTCAGCGAGTGACCATAAACTTTATGCATGTTTAATAGGTTTTATTGAACTGCATTAAACCTAAACTCACTGTGATTGTATAAATTAATGCGATTCCTTTGTTTAAAACGAGCATTATTGTCCTTTATTTTATGCGCATGTTATCAAACTGTGAAGCAAATATTCAGGTTGTTCAAAAATGCATGGAAAAAGATTTTAAAAAAATTTTGGATAAACATAAGTTCAAAAATGCATTGTTTCTTAGATACAGAGTGTTATACTTTAAAAAAATATAGATTTTTTTTTCATTATCCTGCATATTTTGCGATTTTCTTAAAATTTGTTAGTGATACTTCTATTATTAAGGGCCTAATTTAGGCCAAAGTAAATTAAATTTATTAGGTCCAGAGGTTTCTCAAGAGACACCTCTTCAAAAATAATTGAGAAAAAAATATACATCAATAATTTTTTTTTTGCAATTTTAATTTTTTTGGATTAAGCAGCTAAAAATACAACGGATATTAATTAAAGTAAAATAATGGGGTTCAAAAGGGGTGCAAAAATTTTTAATTTGTAAAAGTAAAATATATAATACTAAAATTAAGTAAATAAGAGATGATTTATTTGCACCCCATAAATGCTTTTATAGCCCCTAGATAATATAATAAAACGATAATTCTTTCATGTGCCGTAAAATTAGATTGTACAACAAAAATTATTCAAATAAACACTAAAGAGTAAACATGATTGTTTTATAAGAAGTTTTGCTCTACAATTATTTATTATTTAATATTATTATATTTTTATTACAGAATATTAAAAAATAAAATTAAAGAAAAAACGCAACCTACATGAATTATTTTGTTTTAATTTTAATGTTCATGACAAAACTTGATGAAAAGTGAAAAACATTCCTAACTCCGTTATTTTTAATTTAAGAATAAAATTCGTGATAATTACTTTTACATGACAGAATTTTAATATTTAAAATAGTAAATATACATATTTTTATTTCCGAATGAAATGTTAACATTTCATAATATAATTTTCTTTGTTTTTTTTTTAAATTTGGCCGGAAAAATACGCAAGATATTACTTATTTTTAACCAGAAAAGCCACCTGTTTAATTCCAATTTTTGTCATAATTTTTGATATTATGACATGCATTTTATTTAGTTCTGGGGAATTTACCCGCATGAAAAAGATTTTTCATTATAAATTGGTTTTGTGCATGTTTTTAAATTAGCCATTTATTTTATAAATGTGTTTATTCTTTAATCGATTTGGCTAAAATAAAGACATTCGAGTTTACTCGTTTATTAGGTTTTTCTTCATAGAAATCGTACTTTATTGTGCAATAAACTAATTTTTTTATTAAAGAAATGTTACTATCCGATTTAAGTTAAATATAAAATAACTATTTACAAACAAGATATTTAATATAAATAACCAAAATTATATTACATAAACACAGAATGAAAAAATATATTTTTAAGCTACCGAGCATTATTTTACTCAATACAACATTTGAAGCAACTCTGTTAGAATTCCTAATAGATTGCCATTTATTGATATTTAAATTTTCAGCTCAATATTTTTCTTTTTATTACCAATTCAGGATTTTTATATGACGATTACCCAGCAAGTTTATACCTTTCCTGGAAATTGCTGAATTGCACGATAGATAATTTTGTTAAATATTTATATTTTAGTTAAATAAAGAGTGAACTAATTAAAAAATAATTTATACTTTTGTTATCTTTTAACTTTTTTATTATTTAAAAGTTATAACTAACAATTAAATTTAAATATGCTTTAAACTAAATAATATTTTTATTATTTTCCTTTCTTAAAAATAATGTTTGGAACTTAAAAATGCAAAACAAACATAAACGTGAATAATGTTTCAGTACTAGTTAAGACCAATAAACTCAATCGTTAATTGTAATTGATAGTATGTAGGACAACGTTACCAAAGTGCATATCACCCAGGGGTCGACTAGGAATTCGTATTATTACTTTACATGACAGAATTTTAATATTTAAATAGTGAAATACCTACATATTTCAATTTTCGCAGAAATGTCAAAAATATTTTTTGGAAAATTAATCAATATAATTTATATTCTTTTTGTATTTAATTTACCATTTTATTAGCTTAATGTTAAATATTATTTTAATTATTTGTTAGCTTTAGTTTATATTTTTTGTTATAATCTTAATACTTTTAGTTAAGTAAGAAAATAAATCGTACAATTTTCTTTGGTCTTTTTTTGAATTTGGCCGGAAAAATACGCAAGATATTACTTATTTTTAACCAGAAAAGCCACCACTATAACCCTGTTTAATTCCAATTTTTGTCATAATTTTTGATATTATGACACGCATTTTATTTAGTTCTGGGGAATTTACCCGCATGAAAAAGATTTTTCATTATAAATTGGTTTTGTGCATGTTTTTAAATTAGCCATTTATTTTATAAATGTGTTTATTCTTTAATCGATTTGGCTAAAACAAAGACATTCGAGTTTACTGCGTTTTATTAGGTTTTTCTTCATAGAAATCGTACTTTATTGTGCAATAAACTAATTTTTTTATTAAAGAAATGTAACTATCCAATTTAAGTTAAATATAAAATAACTATTTACAAACAAGATATTTAATATAAATAACCAAAAATTATGTATTACAGTTAAACACAGAATGAAAAAATATATATTTAAGCTACCGAGCAGTTATTTTTACTCAATACAACATTTGAAGCAACTCTGTGCTAGAATTCACAAATAGATTGCCATTTATTGATATTTTTTTAAATTTTCAGCTCAATATTTTTTCTTTTTATTACCAATTCAGCGATTTTTATATCGACTGATTACCCAGCAAGTTTATACCTTTCCTGGAAATTGCTGAATTGCACGATAGATAAATTTTGTTAAATATTTAATATTTTAGTTAAATAAAGAGTGAACTAATTAAAAAAATAAATTTATACTGTTAATTGTTATCTTTTAACTTTTTTATTATTTAAAGTTGATAACTAACAAATTAAATTTTAAGAGTATGCTTTAAACTGAAAGTAATATTTTTATTATTTTCCTTTCTTAACAATAATGTTATGCGAACTTAAAAAAAATGCAAAACAAACATAAAGCGTGAATAAGTGTTTGCTAATACTAGTTAAGACAATAGGAACTCAATCGTTAATTGGTAATTGATAGGTTATGTAGGATCTAGACTGGTGATACCCAAAGTGGTCCATATCGATTCCCCAGGGGTCGACTACGACTTGCAAGAATAAGTCAACTGCTAGGTAAGTGGGTGGCTTGTAAGGCAGCAAATTCAATGAAAAATTAAATCTTTAATAAGTTGGATTTAAATTTTAATACGAAAAACTGTGCGGGTCATTTATAAGAAGGGCGAATAGATCTTCCTTGGATGAAATTAAAAACGTCAAGAGTTATGGTAGAAGCCATTTTTAGATATGGAAACAGTATTCCGAATAAATTCTTTTTGGGAAATACAAACAAAATGTACAGATTAAAAGGAAAGAAGTACTTTTACGCTAGAAAGTGACACCCAATCTTTCAGGAAACTGCGTGGCTATGGATCCAATGTGTTCACTGATCTTGCAGAGGGTGATGTTTTAACGAGGCAAGGCTTCTTTTAATCGCCTTGCTGTCCTTCTCTGCTTCTTGTTAATTTTTATATATCGTAAAAAAATAAATATCCGTTTATTTCAAACTGAAAAATGTCATTTATATACCTACTAAAATAAAAATGCACTTAAAACATTTCATTATTATAACCGCTTCTTTGCTGCCTTCAAAATACAAAACACCAATTTACTTTTATACAATCAATTGAAATATTATAAAATTCTTTTACTGGTTCGATGATCCCTCAAACTGGCATTGTATTATTGGGAAATTTATGTTTATCTGTTTAAATATACGTATACGCTTTTGCTAGAAACAATGGTTTAACTCAGGTTTATCAGATATAACGAATCTACAAACAGTTTATTATTAATTGGCGCTAGAATATCTATATAGAACGTGATTAAATTGACTCTGCGCTCGCTAGTATTTACAATACCGTATTGAATTTTAAATTGCTATACGGGGCGATTTACAAAACATACACCATCGCTTAATAAGAGATTTCTTGGCCCAAAATAAGACAAAATGTAGTAGAGGAAAAAATAGAATGAGAATTTTCCTTTTGTTTTTAAACGGGACTTTAATTTGAATAAAATTTGGTATAGTTGGAAAATTGACTGGACTAAAGTAAACCTGATAATAAACTTGTGTTACTATTATAAACCAGTAGCTAACTTCGAGCAGTTTTATTTATTTTATACAATTATTTCGTAGCAACTTTTTTGGTAATAATAATATTGATACTTATTTGTTTAGTTTGACCTAAAAAGCGTGCTCTTAAATTAACTTTATAAACTTAACGGCTTACGAGATATTTTAATTTAAATCTTGCATGGTACGAAAAGGGTAAAACTTTAAGTTAATAACAATTCTAATTTTTACAAAAAATATGAAAGTGGGATTAAATGCATGGTTGTATGTAAGGTGTGGATAATGTTAGACATTTTTCTGTAAAAATAACAATTGTCTTTAATTTTTATTGTTACTTTTTCTGAGCCACGCAAGTTTAAAATTATAATATATTGAAAGTTAATCAAGTTAATTTACCTTTTCACGTGCACCTTTTTCATGTAAAACCTAGATTAGATTAGATAGATTATTTGAGCGGAGATGGCAAAAATGATCTCCACCACTGCAACCTTGCCAGATTTATTGTGGTTTCTCCTATCGTTCTTTAGAGTACCTTGTCCAGGCCCGTCTTCTTAACTAGACTCCAGAGTCTTGACACTGGCCACTCCATATATCTTGCCGGTTTTGGCTTTTCCTCACCAAGCTAGTAAACCTAAGCCTACATAGTGCTTCACAGTGGCACCACACATGTACGGCTGTTTCTTCAGCCTCCTGGCAGAACCTACTCAGGCTATCCTCCACCATTCCTATTCTTTCCAGATGCTTGTTGAGTTTGCAATGTCCTCTTAGTTGACTTACCCTTACCCTTACGACTTTATGTGACTCAGTAGGTCCGAGGTAAACTTGACCGAGCAGGTCTTAATGAACTGCTTTGCCTGTCGTTGTCCTGATGTTTGTAACCACCAGCTTTGAAACTCTCTGTCTATCCAGCTCTTGATAGATGCTTTAAGGAGGCCTGCCGAGATTTCACAGAATGGCTCAGGGCCTATCATTTCCATGGCTGATCCTCTTTTGGCTAGGTCGTCGGCCTCCTCGTTACCTGGGTATCCCTCGTGGCCTGGTACCCAGGCTACCGTAAGTTTGTTTGCCAAGCCGACTTTTTCCAGGGCCTGTATACAGTCCCCCACTAGTTTGGAATTAACTTTTGGAGAACTGATGGTCTTCAGGGCCGCTTGGCTGTATGAGTAAATGACGATGTTTTTTCCTTTACTCCCTTTTTTTTTAATCAGCACGGCACAATGCATTATTGCTGCGATTTCCGCTTGGAAAACCGTGGCGTGCTGGCCAAGACTTAAGGTTATCTTTTCTCTAGGCTTGTCTCCATAGATGCAAGCTCCTACTCCCTTGTTGGTCTTGGAGCCATCTGTATACCAGATATGATCGGCTTTGATTGGAGGTCCTTCTTTCCAATCCTCCCTATCTGGTATGACAAGCCGAAAGTGTCTGTTAAAGATGAAACGAGGGGTTGACCTGTCCGAGGGCATCTCAAACAATGAGCTGTCCTCTTGGTCCCCCTCTATTTCCTATCTTGAGAACCTTTGATGTCCTATAATTGGATTTTGACCTCGTTTGAGTCTATAGAGTACCACCTTGTAAAACCTGGCAGAAAATAAACACCATGTACCAAATTAACAGTCATACCGACGACCAAATCATATCATAAGAAGGTGTATTTCCTTTAATGTTTTAACAGTGTTAACTTTCATTTAATTTGAAAAACCCGATTTGAAGATATATTGTCTTACTTTTGGTCAATGATTATTTCTTTATGCGATGACGCATTGTATGTGCACACTGTGCACAGTATAATTAAAACTACAATATTTAAAAGAAAAGCATATACATAATGTAATGTAAATTATTTCAATAATTTTGTTTCAAATATAAACTTAAAATAAAAAACCATGGCTTTGCTGGCATCGACCTCAAAAAAATTGTTAACCCCTAATTTGTCTTGTACCTACTTTTGATTTTGTTTTTGTTGGTTAAATTGTATATATTACAAAAATTATTATTTTATAAGTTTTTTTTGAAGCCAGTTTATTTTGCCAATGTAAATTTGGTACGATATTAATAATTACAAATTTAAAACTAAACTTGGCTAATTCTCATTTTTTCCAATCATCGAATATTCATTGTAATTCTGCTCTATCAGGCATGTATATCGTGTAATTCGTGCCTGCAGTAACGTGCTTGGCATCTAGCTGTAACTAAAACATGTAAATACGTTGTTATATGTGCACTGTTTTATTATTAAACAATGCAATGTATGTAAAACTGTTAAATAAGCATTGTTAAAATATCCATACTTTATTTTTATACATGTTGTATGATTTAATAAACAAAAACACTAAAATCTTGGACTTCCATTGTCTTTTTTTGTTAATTAATACCAAAGATAATACTACTACGAATAGATGGTTCATTTAAATGGGGCGTTTTGATTCAGTTCGGAGATATCAATGCTTCCGTAAATGCGAATAAAATTAAGTCGGTAACCCCTGCCCCAGCGAAACAAACCGTGCGACATTGCCAATGTCTGTCGGTTGTACCTTATTCGGAACACGAAGTAGCGAAAGCGGGCGGCCAAACGAATTGTGTATTTGCTAGTCGCGTTTCATCACGCCAATAGTAAAGGCCTCCGGCAACACTGTTTAACTTTCGTTCAAGGATAGCGCAAAAATCTCTCGATGGACATCGGCTCGCGTTAGCCAAAGTCCAATAGGGGTATCAAAAATATAGCATTGAATGGTTCATCTTATCCGTAGTAGTATTATCTTTGTTAATACACAACGTTTTGGTTAGTGATGTATTTCCAACCGTTTTTCACTCTTTAGCAATGACTGCCAGATATTCGGAATGTCGGCACTAGGTTTGCCAAATACATTTTGATGGTTTGCATCTATTACAGCTTCTTTAAATGATCTTTTCTTTCAGTGGGTTTCTTTATTGTTACTTTGAAATTTGATAAACAAGTTTTTATTGGGTGGGAAGGAAGGGGCAGGCAAGTGTCCGAATGAACTAAGTCTGGTAAATTAAAATAATTTTTAAGCATTTCAAACAAATCACAAGATGTTAGTAATAAAACACCCAAATTTTGTAAAATATCTTGAGGAAGTAGCACCCAAAGTTTAAAAAAAACTTGCTTCTAGAAACATTTCCAACTTTCAAGAGTTAAAACAATCCACTACGAATGAAGCATTCCCCAAAAGATCATATTAGGTCGAACTGATACCAATTGACGTGATAACAATTTCATGAATCTAACTGTAGTACAAGATCAAAATGTACATTGTACGGTTGTCTGCACGAACCATCCAGCGTAGATTACAAGGAGGGGGATTGGTGTCCAAAAGGCCAGTTCCATGCCGTCTTATACTTTTAGCTCACCGTACAGGGCGATTAAATTTTGCTTGTGAACACGGAAAAATTATTAATATTCGGATTTTATTGTCGTGAAATGTATTATAGTGGGCATACTTTCTAAATCTGTAGTTAATTAAACCTTGGTTTACCCTAGGGATTGACACGTCATTTAAAATTGGCTCTAAAAACAACAAAAAAACTTTTAAAAGCAACATTTTCTATTTATGTTAAACTTAATTGTTTTATTTTAGTAAAATGCGCATATATACTTCTCCTGGGTATGCAGCTCTTCTTAAATTTACAAGCAAGCAAATATTAGAAGCTCCGTAACTACAATTACAATTTTAACTGCGCTTGCCTGTGTGGAAGCAGCAGATGCAATGCCATTGTTTTCCATTCACAAAATTTTAATTATTTTTGTTTCTGTTTAATAAAACAAAAATAGGGTTTCTGATATAAAGCATGTTGGGGAATATTTATAATAAACACTACTTACTAGGTTTCAGTCTGTAAACAACCAAAACGCAAAATGTAAATGTGAGATGGAACTAAATTTTTATTAACAAAACTACATTTATATTAGCGAAGTATCATTTTCAAAAGTTTTAAGACGTTTTTTTGAAACTGTTAGACAGTATTATGGATTTAACAAATTTTGTACAATATCTTGAGGAAGTACCACCCAAAGATTAAAAAAAACTGGCTTCTAGAAACATTTCCAACTATCGAGAGTTAAAAGAATCAACTGACGAATGAAGCAGTCTCTCAAAAGATCATATTAAGTCGAACTGATACCAATTGACGTGGTAACAATTTCATAAATCTAACTATATTACAAGATCATAGTGTAGCTTTTACGATTATTAGCCGTCCACTTCAAAATGTACGTTGTACGATTGTCTCTGCACGAACCATCCAGCGTCGATTACAAGATATCCGGAAGGCCAATTGCATGCCGTCTTTTACTTTCAGCTCACCGTATAGGGCCAATAAATTTTGTTTGTGAACACGGAAACTGAGGAGCGGAAGAGTGAGCGCTCACCTGACGGTCGTGAACGTATATGGAGGAGACCAAATGAACGATTTGCCTCATGTTACATATATCCTAGAACGCCTTTTGGAGGCAGTAGTGTCATGGTGTGGGCTGAGGTATCACTATATGGCTGAACGGACCTAGTGGTGATAGAAAGTGATTATCTACACTATCGGTTATATCCAATAATATTCAGCTGATCACGTGGTATTCTTTGCCTGGTTTGTTGAATAATACTTTTTTTAATGCAAGGCAATACTAGGCTCCACGTTGCACGAACTGTAACAAAATATTTAGAAGAGGTGAACATCTAGTGATTGCAATTGAACACATATTGGATATGATAGGTAGACGTGTTTGAAATTCACAGCCAAACAGATTGCCCGATCTGCAAACATACACCTTTAAAAAAGGAAAAACCATTTCTAAAAAGCAATTTAAAAATGCTTTGAAAGCATGCCATGCCGTATGAAAAAAGTGTTAGGAACACAAGGTAAAAATACGCGTTATCGCTACTTGCTAAGATAATGTATTGTTTTAAGCTGTTAATAAAATTTAAAAACTACAACACTTTTTTAAAAATAGGTATTTTTTCCTAAAAAGCAGATATTTACATAAATCAATAAACATTTTCTTAAGAAAAGGTCTATACTTTAAACCAAAACATAATGAACCCAAATTTTAGGCTTAATTTTTCCACAGGGTGTTGTGTATTTAAGGATAAAAAAGTAACATTTGTTTCTCGTTGTACGATGATAAAGCCATTAGTAATTTTTTTCCAAAGTAAAATCCAGGATAACATTCCGAAATACATGTCTAGACTACTCAAGGTTGTTAGCACGGTAAAATGTAAATATTGCCTTGAAAAATACCTGAAATAATTGGTCAGATAATTTTAAGATTTGGTCAGATTTCAAACGAAAAAATTGAAAGTGTTAATGTTCAAGGAAACTCAAAAACTTTTAGCACCCCAAATTTAAGATTCAGGTGCCCGCAACAGAAAAATTACTTTAAAATGACCATAAGTTAATTGGTCAGTGCCTCTAGACATTTGGTCAATAAAAAAATTAGGAAAAAAAGGACATTAAGGTCACAAATATATAGAACAAAACTTTTAGCACCCGAAAATAATCCTATTGATCAGATAAAAATAAAATTCAGTGGTAACAGACTAGCATATAATTGGTCAAGGGTAAATTTTAATTGGTCAGTAAATCAATAAAAAAAATTTAAAGATTACCATTTTAAGGTCACATAAAATATAGTAGCACCCCAAAAAAAATCGTACGAGCATCGACAACAACTTAAAATACTGATAGACCAAGAAAATTACCTAAAAATAAATCAATTTTGCCTGACAACTTGGATCGGGATGCGGTTTTCGACATCTTACTCAGGAAAGCACCAGAAATTCATTGTTTATATGAAAGGGAGCCGGTCGACCCAAAATGCATCCCGGGTGCATAAAGTGCATCCCCGAAATTGCTTAGTTCTTTTAAAAATATATAAAGTCAATAAAATAATGTAAACTAAGGTCAAAATTACTTCCTGAGGATTTTCGAGGCTGCTGATTTCCAATCTGACCCCTACGATACCTGGGGGTGCCTCCGCGGGGTGAGTTTTGGCCAAAATCATGCCTTAACGATAGGTCGCGAGAATCCGAGTCAAAGGTATTTCCCGCTGTTTTTGAGGACGTTGATTTAAAATATACTACTACTACGACCGATGAAGGTGACTGTGTGGGTGTGAATTTTGGCCAAAATTGCGATTCTAGAGGAAGCATGATCCCCAAATAAAGTAGTTTTTTTTAACATCATGCTTCTTTAGATTCGCAATTTTGGCCGTAACAAAGCCGCCCTCGTCGGTCGTAGGGTTTTCCAACGGCGGAAAAATTATTAATATCCGGATTTTATTGTCGTGAAATGTATTATAGTAGGCATACTTTCTGGATCTGTAGTTAATTAAACCTTGGTTTATCCTAGGGGTTGACACGTCATTTAAAATTGGCTCTAAAAACAACAAAAAACTTTAAAAAGCAATATTTTCTTCTTTATATTAAACTTAATTGTTTTATTTCAGTACAATGCACACATATACTTTTCCTGAGTATGCAGCTATCCTTAAAATTACAAACAAGCAAATATTAAAAGCTCCGTAACTACAATTACAATTTTAAGTGCGCTTGCCTGAGTGGAAACAGCAGATGCAATGCCATTGTTTACCATTCACTAAATTCATTAGATTTGCAAGCAACCCTGCAAAATTTTAATTATTTTTGTTTGTGTTCTATGAAATGCAAACAAGGTTTGTGATGTAAAGCATGTTGGGGAATATTTCGTTGATTTATTTTTTGCAATAAACACTACTTACTAAGTTTTAGTCTGTAAACAACCAAAGGCAAAATGTTAATGTGAGATGGAACTACATTTATATTAGCAAAACTTAATTTATATTAGCAAAGTCTTATTTGTATTTATGGTTTAATAACACTAAAATTTTGGACTTTTATTCTTTATTTGCTGATTGATACACAACGTTTTAGTTAATGATGTATCTCCAACCGTTTTCAAGTGCTAGCTAAAAACTATTCCTTAAGCTACGACTTATATACTATCCATTGTTCATCGAAGCTTAAATGATTTTTCACGGTTTAGCAACGGCTGCTAGACATTCGGAATGTCGACACTAGGTTTGCTAAATACATTTTGGACATAAATGTCACAAGCTTTGTGTTGTGCGTTTTGACGTGTCATTTTCGATCTTTAACTATTCTTGACCATTTTATATAAAACATATTTCAAGTAACATAATCATCCGTTTCGTACCTTAAAATAGACATAAATTTTGTGCAAGCCGATAACAGAAACCTACCTGAGATAGACGCATTTATGATTGTGCGTTTCTTTAAAAATAACGCTGACTACTATGCTGCAGAACTCAAAAATGTAAAAACAGCTGTGTATGTACAGTGACGGAAATAAAATTTCATACACTTAGGTTAACATTTTATGTCAATTTTGAATATTTTGGTAAACTTGGCTTTTTACCTTTTTCTCACCTTAATTAATATTCAATAAAATACATGACTCCAAAATAAATATATGATTTATTTTATTCAAATATTACAGAAAATACACTGGCTTAATATTTCAAAGCGGCACCATTTTTTCCACTAATAAGTTTAAACGTGTGGGCATTGATGCAAGCAGCATTTGTTCATGGTGAACATTGTAATTATTCCAGGTTTCTCCAATTTTATTCCACAAATCATCACTGTTTTGTGGATGAACATCATTGTTCTTGTTAATTTCCTTTACGATATATCCACAAACGTTTTCGATTGGATTGATATCAGGGCTTCTTGAGGGCCAAGGTAACAATGAAATGTTATTTTCCAGTAGCCAGTCCGAAACTCTCCTTGCTGTATGGACGGGGCAGTTGTCATGCTGGTATAGAAAATTTTCTTGTTCAAATATATTGTTTACCAATGGCAACATAACTATTTGGAGTATGTGTATATAACCTTGACTATTAAATCTTTCTCGAATACGGTGGCATATGCTTAGCCCTATGAAAGACATATACCCCCATACATTAACAGAAACCAAATATTTATGACAATTCCGTATATTAAAGGAACTTCGGAAAAGATCTGCAGAATCGCGAAAAGTATAATAATTAAAACGGCTTTTAAATCCCAAACCACTTTAAGAAGTATTCTTACTAAGACGAGACTGGACAACAATGTCTCAAATAATGACTGTATCTACCACATTTTTGTGAATGTGGTGAGGTATACGTCAAGGAAACAAAAAAAACCACTTGAAATTAGAGTTAAAGAACACAAAAAGCATACGGAATGAGGTAAAGCGTCGAAATCAGGGATTGCCAAACACGGATGGTCAAAGCAACACCGCATATTATAATGATCGAAAGCAAAAATTATTTATAAAAAAACCCACTGGAAGAAAAAAGCATTAAAGAAGCTGTAATAATTGCAAAAAACGAACCGTAAAAAATCGGTCAAGCTTCGGTGAACAAGGGATGATAGTATACAGAGTGATTCAGGTACGTAGTCAGAGTCCAAAAATAAACATAAAATGCTATGCAAATATGGGTCTGCAAGGCCTTCCTTTCCGAAATAAAGGGTGTTAAAGTTTTTATTTACTTTTTTTATTTTTTAAATACATTCTATAATCCCGGCTCTTACTTGTAGGGGGTGCCACCTTTACGTCTTTTTGCTATTATGAACAATTACAACTTTTTGGGATGGCCCTGATCTGATTTTATTATAGCAAAATTACAAAAAAAAAAAAAATGTATAATTAAACAATATGTATTTTAATTTTCAATAAAATGATTGTTCTTAAATAATGTTAAGTAACACTTAAGCTAGCTTTTATAATTTTATTTAAAAAATAGAAAAATTAGGTAAAAACTTTAACACTCTGTATTTCGGAAACGAAGGCCTTGCGGACCCATATTTGTATAGACTTTTATGTTTATTTTTGGACCCTGACTACGTACCTGAAGTATTGACGTTTCCTTATGAAACACCCTGTATAGATCGTAGCTTTTAAGAATAGTTTTTAGTTCGCACTTAAAATGAGAGATACATTACTAACCAAAACGTTATGTATCAATCAACAAATAAGGATAATGGAAGTCCAAGATTTTAGTGTTGTTATAATAGGGTAATTTGGTTTAACAATTAATTTAAATAAATTACCCCCAGTTTTTCGGTCTATTTTACAATTTTGTTGCATTCTGTACAATTAAGATTTTTCTAGTTTCTACGATTCTTTTTTTTATGTTTTATATAGGCGACAGAACTCTTCGCAATGTTTAGTGGCGATTCGAACAGCGTACTGTTACCTAAATATTAACAATAAGGTGAAAAACAACGTTTTTTATTTTTATAAGAGGTGTTTTGGAGTTACACTAATAATGTTTTTTTTTTGTTACAGGACTAAAGAACTTGGATTCTTTAGGTCTGGCCCACAACAAACTTCGAACGGTCCCATCGCGAGTTTTCTCGCATCTCAGCGTTCTCAATTCTTTAGAACTGGAAGGCAACAATATCGATTCGATCGACAGAGATGCCTTTGCCGGTTTGGAAGGTAAGATATTTAATTAAATAACGGCGGGTTTACTAAACGGT
Source organism: Listronotus oregonensis (assembly GCA_019359885.1). NCBI lineage: Eukaryota > Metazoa > Arthropoda > Insecta > Coleoptera > Curculionidae > Listronotus > Listronotus oregonensis. Next base: position 23,995 of record JAHBCN010005374.1, read on the forward strand.
ATTTTCGGGTTTTATAGAGGTTATAAATCGGATTGACGTTAAAAGTCACTTTATAAAATACGATTTTTAGTGGTTAAAGGGGACCCTTTTTCTGCATAAAATTGGCTATATATAGAAACTTGTTTGGGATCAAAAGTCAATAAATCCAAAAATACGTTGTAAAAAGATACGGTAGTGGAAGTTTTATAGATTTATTCTAGTTGTGGTGAATTTATTTATTCAAAATATTTTTTAAGAGACTGGCCAGACGGAACCACTTCGGTCCAGGTCTGAGGATACAAGAATAATAATATTAATCAGAAGGATATCTCCCACTACCTCATCAGTCAAATTTTATCCGTAAATTGTCAGTCCAGTACACTTCGGACAGTGTTACCAACTCCAGGGTTTTCCCTCTTCTTAGTGATACTTTTGGGACTAAGATTTTTCTAAAATATTTTATATATTTTTTTAACGCATAACCCGTTTTTCAAAAATTAGAGAATTTATACTGGTAAGTAAATGATATAAATTATAAAATGATTTAAATTGAATTTTATATTATTATATAACTTTTATTAATATATTATTTAAAACTATTTTTTATTGGTTAAACTTTATTGAAATGGATAAATACTTAGTTAAAGGTTGGGGAGTTTAGTTTAAATTAAGGGGTTTTAAAAATTACTTTGAGGGCTAAGTTTTCACGTATTAAGCAACATTGACTTCGGAAAGGACAGGTATAGTCGGAATTATACCCATTTGACGTCATTTTTGTTTATCTTTGTTTAGTATATTTCAAACAGCGGTGACAAAACTTTTGAAAAACTGGTGTTCTGTAATTATTCATTTGTTATATTTTTGGTTATATGTGAAGTATCCGACACTGTCTATCAAGTTTTGAAAAATGCCGAAAAAAAGATATAATAGGTACAGTTATATTCATAAAAAAGGCGTACAAGAATTAAAGCAAGAGCCACCTTCGTCATATTTGCGTAAAACCGGCTAATGTCAATGTTTTTCTATTTGAGTTTATGAGATAATGAAGGTTATGGAAAATGTCATCCATTGGTGTGACATTAATAAAATAAAGAAAACAAATTTATATAAACGATGTACAGGTGTATTCATAAAAAAATCGTACACGAAACAGTTTTATAAATATTACAATAGAAACAAAAAGCGATTAACAAGAATTAATAAAATTTAATATTTGGTCATATATCCTTGTTTTTCTATTACTTGAGCCAGTCTATTCGGAATTGACTGAATTATATTTGATACAATATTTGAATGAAGCTCTTTCCAGCACGCATATATTATTGCCCATAATTTTGTGGCCTAAAATTTCGATTATATATTTTTTTACGATTATACCCCAAATATTTTTGATTGAATTGATATCGGGACTATAAGCGACCCAAGGCAGCACTTCCACATTATGGGTTTGAAACCAGTGGGTTACAGCATTGGCCGTATGGACTGGACAATAGTCGTATATGTAAAAATATGAACGTATTATTGGGATATATTTGCTCAGCAGTTGGTAACAATATGTTTTCTAAAATTTTAATGTAATTTCCGGCATTAAATCTTCCCTCTATTCGCCAGCAAACATCAGGTCCATGAACACTTATCCAGCCCCATACATTTACAGAGGTACGTCCATGTCTAGAAGTAAGGGGTTAGTATATCGCTCTTCAAACCTGGTATTGTTTGGACGGTAAACACGAATTTAGTCGATATAAGTCGACTGGAACGTCTTTTCATCAGTAAAAATGACCCTGTTCCAAAATTAAGGATTGCGGTATATATAATTTAAAGCAAAAATAATCCGATTGTCGCCGTTCTTCGTTAAAAAACATTTTTTTCGCAGCTGGGTGACATTTTAGTTCAGATTTCTTTACTCTCCTGCTGGCGGTAGGTTGGGAGGCAGGAAATGCTGTATCAATAACAGCATTCCTTGCAGTTGCAAATGGATTATTTCTTAAATATCCCAAAAAACAGCATAATGTTGAGGGTTGGATAGTTTGGGACGACCTGAGCCAATTTTCCTCTTTAGGAAATCTTCTTGTTCCCAGCGTTGCTTAATTTTCAATATAGTTTTTTTTATTTCTATTATACAACTACGCTACAGCACGGATTGACCATCTTTCTTCGATTCTTGATGCAATTTGAGTCTTTTCAACTTCAGAAAACTGACGGGGCATTTTTATTTTCTTCTGTCAAAGTTTATCAAACGTTACCACCATGCATTTTCAAAATGAATTACACCGACGCCAGTGCTTTGCGTTTTTGATAATCTATGACGTGTTGATAACCTCCAATAAACAATCATTTAGACAAGCCGGTTTTACGCAAATATGGCAAAACTTGCCTCTCTTTCTAATTCGTGTACGCTTTTTTTATTAATAAAACTGTATAATAAACAATAGCAGCTGATAATTTTATATATTTTAGCATTTTTTTAACTGAAAACGAAATCACAGTTTTAATTGAAAATATACTCCATCGAGCCGCCGTTGCAATAAAATTAAGCCTAACAACGCTTCCAGTATGTTTTCCTACCAAAAGACCGCAAAAACCAAAATTACAATATACTTGAAAAATCTAATAAGGGACACAATTTGTTCTTTGTATGGCAGAAAAAAATTTGTAACATTGACAATAATACTACAAAAGTTTAGGGAAGAATTTAAATATTTTGAGTTTTTCATCGATTCCTTAAGAAGATGGATCAAAAGTATAGGCCTTAAGTAAAAAAATCAAATAATAGAAAATATTTGATGAACTTGCCAGATATTGTTCATAAAAAAGACAATTTTTAAAGGAAGTATATCAAAAATAGAAATTTAGAAGAAGAGCAAAAAGTTATTATAGGTTTTATACGAAATTTTCTTGCATCACAAAATATTTATTTAATGTTTACAAGACATTTAAGTCAAGATCAATTAAATTTTTTTTGGCAATGTGGGACAGCAAAATACTTATTGTTTCAATGCAAGGGCGGACCCAGGGAATATGTTAAGGAGGAGGAAGGGCTCGGATCGTGGGTATATTTTCGTATATAAATTAACTTTTTACCTAAAAATTGTCCGAACTTTTGCTTTAAAGTTTTTTACTTCTTCACAATTTTCTATTCTCTTGACTTTTTTATTACTGTAAAACAAAGTAATACCTCTTTTGTTTCTTGATTATCGGGAGTCTTGAAAATAATCTTTTAATGCCAAGTTAAGAGGCAAGTTAACTAATTAAAAAAGTGCCTATAAGGTTGACTTTGTATACTATTAGGCGTAACTTAGTAAAAAAGTTATTCCACTAAAAGTTATTTATTAAAAACAATTTTACCGCAAAATGTACTTACATTTGCTTAAAATAAACAATTCCTCTGCTCTGACAAATATTCTCAATTTTCCATTCCTTTACACGTCATATATTACACAGATCTAGCGTGACGCCAAGCCCACATTGTGAGCAACACATCAAAATTACCTTCATGTTTGCACGGACACGTTAAAACTCGGCGTATATTTCGTTAGAACTTAGAATTGTCTGATTTCAAATTACCGAATGAACACGCTAATAGTGATGGCGCTTTGAAACATGACCGGTTTTTTTTGGAACAAGTCCGAACAGGCATAGATCGATACGTTTTCCTGCTTCGATAACTGTTGCAATTTCGCCAGAGCCTATGAAGTGACTGTAGTGACCTGAGCGACTGCGTCATAAGCCTGCTTCGTCGTTTTCTCGCTGTTCGTTCTTGCTTTTTCCAGCTGCCATCTGATTTTTCTTGTTTATGGCGACTGGCGACAGCAAATAGATAACGCATAAAGTATGACAGTGTAGTCGTATCCAGACCTGTCGGTGATTGAATTAAAATGATTAAAAGTCGTATTCAATTACTTCTTAGTAATTGGATTACTTTAATTCAATTCTTTCCGAAAAAAGTAATTGTATTTAAGATTATCAATTATTAGGATAATGTAATCGTAATTGGTAATTGACTTTACGAATCTCGAGTAATTCAATTACTTAGAAAGTAACTCGATTACTTTTAAAGTAATTAAATTACTCAAAAATTAATTTAATTAACTAATAATTAATTAAATTACTACGAAAGATGTAATGACCTTGCTTCATGGAAAAACTGCCGGAATTTTGACCAGCCAGAAAAAGCATCTTGTAACACGGCGGGCCGCTTTGAATCCGGCGAACGCCGCCATCGCACCGATTTTATATTTTTGATTGATGCTTACCGCCACCGTTTTTATACTTTTTTTTGTGGAAAAATCTGTTGATGTTTGGTAGGATAAAATGAAATTTTTATTTTAATATTAAACTTGCCGAGAAAGCAGTTTGAATAGTGACGTGCGTGTATGATGCATATCAGTATAAATATTTTATTTGTTTAGTATATTGTGTTTAATATATGTGGTAATTTAAATGAAGTAATTGCTAAAATTTTTAATTACTTTTGGTTTTAATTGATAATTGAATTACTTTTTAAAAGTAATAGCGACGGCTCTGGTTGTATTGTATTTAATATTATTATGTTGCAAACATAAACTGTATATTAGGGAACTTATAATTTAAGTTAATTTTGAATTCTAACTGAGAAAGAAAACGACATATACAAACTGAAACGTAAACGACTCGAAAAATATCTAAAAAGATGATTTTTAAGCAAACATATATATGTGACTGGTTCTTTTTTTTATCTTCCCTTTCTTGGTCATAATAGTATATTAGAGTATAAGTGAATATTAAGGTTTTTAAAACATGCGCGATTTTTTGAGCACGACGGCGTAGCTGTAGTTCTGTAAATAGAGCAAGTGTTTTAAAGATCAGTTATCCCCAAATACTTTACGCTATTTTTGATTGCTTTTGAAACATTTGTTATAGAAATATTTTATTTTACGTTATAAAGTACTCATGTCAGGTCAATATATTTTTTTAATGCCTGAAATGTGCAAAAATTCGAGGTTGAAGGTTGGCAGTGTCATCTTAGACTTCAGATATTTCTCGTGTTGTTGATTGATGTACCATGGTAACCTTTAAAACACGCGCGTGTTTTCAAGTTGGATTTAAACACGCTCAGGCGTACTTTTATGAAGCAAAATATAGTACCAATAAAAAATAATAATAAAACATAACGGTACTTTTTAAAACAAATTAAAATATTGTGGTAAATAATTAAATTTTTTACCTAAATAATTTTATTAAATTTTTAAATTATACAGTTGGGCCTCCTATTTTGTGGAAAATATACGTGGCTAGTTGCCATGAAAATGGTAGCTAGGTAGGGTAAATTGCCGTAAAAACAATAATTGCTTTCGTGTTTTTCAAAGTTTGACAGATAAAACAGTTTGTCCGTGTTTATTAACGTATCTCGTAAAATTTTAACATAATTTTAAGTTAAGTTTGGTAGTAGCAACGAAAAAAGATGCATTCGGACATTTAAATGAACTGTTAAATACAAAATACAAAAAATATACAGGGTGTCCCATTTAAAAATTAAAATTTTCAGTTATTTGCGGTGAGACTAAAAATCGGAAGAGCTGGTCAAATATGCATACAAATGACATTTTATAAGAATATCCGTTTCAAGTTTCGTTAATATCAATAAAGAAGTTTAAAAATTACAGCTGGAAAGTAATATCGTGATCACCCGGTAGCGTATTGGCATTGTCTTCTAGAGGACGAAAGACAACCCAACAGTTTGCTCATAAAAGTAGGAGTTACAATATCTCCTGTTTTTTGACGTCATCGTGTTAATGTTGCTTGTTCCAATTTGCACCAGCATCTAAACCTTGCTCCTGGTTAGTTCTAGTTGGTAGTAACCAGTTAATTTTGCTTACTACCAATCTCCTGACTAGTAGTAACCAAAGGCATTTGTCGGAAAACGTAAATAAAAATAAAAATACACCTAACTGTTTTTTACCTTTTACAATAAGCTAATAGATTAAGAAAACAAAGCATTAAAATTTCATTTTTATGTCAACCAATTGATGGGCAAATCACTGACATTATCTTTCGTGATTCGACATACATACATACATAGGTTAGGTTAGGTTAGGTGAGGTTAGGTTAGGTAAGGTTAGGTTAGGTTAGGTTAGGTTTAATAGTGAGTGAGTATAACACCCTTGCACCGCGACCAATCGGTCTATGGTGGCTCACACCTTTTTATATTTCTTCCACCAGGTCCACACTTCTAATAAATCTGATGATCCTGTTGAGAGAGAAATCTTTCACCTCCCCCGGCAACAAGGTGTTATTGCCGAGGATTGCGAATCTGAGTCGTGCCATTTCTGGGCACGAACACAGTATGTGTTCTGTCGATTCATCCCCCTCCATGCACATGCGGCACCCGGCGCGGCGTCTTCCGCTAGGCCGATCTTGTGCATGTGGTCTTTCAATTCGCAGTGTCTCGTGTACAGTCCCACTAGAGTTTTGAGGTGTACCCTTGATTGCTCCAGTACTTTGACGATACATTGTTGGTTCGGTGGGCTTATAAAGGCCTTTGAGTGTCTGAGACCCGGAAGTCCATGCCAGTACCGAAGATTTTTTTTTGTGTCCAAGCTGATATGAACTGCTTATCTATTCTATAAGATATACCGATGACAGTTTTGCCCTGTGAATTTTGTCTCCGCCCCCCTTTTGGCAAGAAGGTCTGCGCATTCATTACCCTCCTGGCCGGTATGTCCAGGTATCCACAGTAAGGTAACTTTGTTGCTTTGGCCCAGTTTGGTCAGCGCATCCTTGCAATTCCAGACGGTTTTCGAATTGCACCGGCTGGATTCAAGAGCCTTAAGTGCTCCTTGACTGTCGAAGAATATTTTAACTGGCTTACGGCTGCAGTGGCGATCAACCAGCGTTCTAGCACACATCTTAATAGCAAATACCTCCGTTTGAAATAAGGTTGTGAAAGTGCCCAGGCTGAAGAAAAACTCTGCCCTCGGCCCCTGTCCATATATTCCAGCTCCAACACCGTCCTTGGTTTTGAAGACGTCGGTGTACCAACACATGTCAGCCCGCAGCAGGTTGGTCGTTTTTCGACTCCAGTCCTTCCTTTATGGGTAGACTATACCGTAGGACCAGTTGTGTTGCTTCTTAGGCATTATGTCTGAGGGCATTTAAATCCCCGTCACGGTTTAGGACACTCTAAAGGGACTGGTTAAATCTTCATATGGCCGCCTGGGTTTTTACTTTACCGTTGAAAGTCGGGTTGCCCACCTTTGCCTCACCCCAATTAAAAAATGCAAGGAGGAGTCCCCGGAGGGCGTTCATGGCCGCCGTTGGTGTCGTGGCAGCGCGCCCGATCATTAGGGGGCCTGTCTCTGTAGGATAAGAAGCTTTGCGGTTCCGCTTTGGGGACAAGTAAATAAACAGTAAAAATATTATGTAGTTAATTTCTTAACTATTTTAGAGATTTTACCTAAGACTCTTGGCCGGTTTCGATCTATATCAGATTAAAAAGACAAGCTAGTCAAATAAAAATCTCCAAAAAAACCTAATATCTTATTCAGTACGCATTGAAACACATGAATGGGAAAAGGCAAACGCCATTTTACTGGGCCCAAAGGGGTGAAGCATACTCCTTCAACTTTTCGGTGTCACTGACTTGCCGAGCTGAAATAATGTTACAAACATTTGGAAATGTATGCCCAATACTTTGGGGGATATTGTAGTGTTAATTTCTTAACTAATTTGTAGAATTTTACCTAACGACATCTTAGGCCGGTTTCGATCTATATCAGATCTCCCTCGAAAGCTAGTCAAAGGTAAAAATCTCTAAAAATCCTAAACCTTATTATGCATTGAAAACATGAATGGGTAACAGACGGCAACGCCATCTACTGAAAGGGTGAAAGCTTTCCCTTCAACTTACGGTGTCACTGACTTGCCGAGCTGAAATAATGTTCAACATTTGGAAAAAGCCCAATACTTTACGGACTATTAATTAAAATTTTAGTTAATTTCTTAACTTTTTTGATTTTTTCCTAACGACATTTGGACCGGTTTCAATTTATCAGACTCATCAGACAATGTCAAAGGTAAAAATCTCTAAAAATCCAATACCTTATTCGTGCATTGAAAACGAATGGGAACAGACGGCAACCCATCTCTGGGCCAAAAGGGTAAACATATCCCTCTTTCCCAATTATTCCCCTGACTTGAAACTGAAATAATTTACAAACATTTGGAAATGTATGCCCAATAAGACGGACTATTAACAATAGTGTAGTTAATTTCTTAACTTCTTTGTAGAATTTTACCTAACGACATCTTTGACCGGTTTCGATCTTATCAGATCTCCAGACAAGCTAGTCAAAGGTAAAAATCTCTAAAAAACTAATACCATTCAGTACGCATTGAAACACATGAATGGGTAACAGCGGCAACGCCATCTACTGACCAAAGGGTGAAGATACTCCCCAACTTACGGGGTCACGACTTGCCGGGCTGAAATAATTTACAAACATTTGGAAATGTATGCCCATACTTTACGGACTATTAACAATAGTGT
>JAHBCN010005374.1:37500-56233 GCA_019359885.1 Listronotus oregonensis
TGGCGGGAAAAAGTTTTTATGGTTTTTTGTTATTATCAAACCCCCCGTTTATTAAAGAGGATTTAATTTAATGTGAAATTTAAAAAAAAAAGTTGTTAATATACACTGTATACAGAAAGCCTATCTGTATGGACATATACCTAAATACTATATTTCGTTATCATCTATTACAATTAGAAGGAGTGGGAGCCATATTGATTTCTAGACCAATAAAATTAACTGTACAAAGCAACCAGCAAAAAAATGTAAAAAACAAGACACAACGGACAAAATAAAAAGAATATTGCGTAAATATAACACCTAAACTAGTCATGCACCACAGTTGTTCTAAAGTGATACAAATTATAAACCAATATACTTAAAAATTAAAATCACTTTACTTTAAATAAAATAGGAAAACTTCTTTCAACATAATGAATCTTAACTGAAACAAATAATATTAATAATAACACATATATTGGAATTGTGCATAATAAACCTGATATCGTTCTCCTTTATGAAATAACTTCATGTATGTGATTGAGTTCTCCGCCCCAGCAAAAACTAACATTGATGTAAAGAAACAGAAGAAACGAGCCAAATATCAGGATCTTTTTTTGGGAATTTTGGGGGGGTCTATCCGGAGTATAACGTGGGGTTGGTTGTCCTGATTGGGGGGGTTTTGGGGGCATAAAGGGAAAAAAATGTTGGGGGGCGGGGAAGGATTCCCGCATGTCAACATTCACCCGAACAACTGGTAAAAGAAAATGCGAAATCTGTTGTCCTTGGGGTTCCTTTTTGTTTACTGAGGCAAAAAAATTTTGGGGCCAAGATCACTGACCGAGCGGACGCGAGGAGGGTCTTCGATGGGGTGGCCTTCCCCCCTTTTCCCCTTTTGGGGGGGGCCAAAATACGTCCCCCGGATCTTTGTAAATAATAACTTTTTGTTAAAATGTTCTTGGCGGGTGCCACTGGAGCTGGGTTCAACCTTTACATAATAAAAATTTCATCTATTTTGGTTAAACTTAAAGTAACAAAATTTACCCACTGTTATTTTCAGTAAGTATGCTACTATGCTATCGTACGTTTTAATAGTTACTTTTATTCATGCCCTGGTAAAGCAAAGCATTTAACAAAAAGTGGTTCGACAAAATCATTTCCCTGTTTTGATATGCTAAATACATAGTTCATTCTCAATACTGCAATATCTAAAACGCTTTAGGGAAATCACGTGAGTCTAAACCTACAGTTTGTGCAACAGCATGAAAATTACCTTATGTTTGCATAAACACGTTTCAGTTTCACAATATTTGCATGCATGAAACGCACCGAATTACTTGTGTTTCATATCAAACGGTAAAGTATGTCACCTGCAATATTGGCTTTGAGTGGATGGACATAAATTATAGTTTAAAAATACTTAAAAAAAAACGCACTTTTATAGCAAACCGAACTAAAAATTATAAAAGAATTTATAGTTTGTCTCAAAGTATACCATGTTAGCTTTTGCCTTCATTTATGGATTATACCTGCCGACAACAATAAAACTGCGGATCAGTAGGTATTAAAGGACAAAAAAATTAGTGCGGACTCTAATAATATGAATATTTTTAATTTATTGTTTATTTAGGTAGGTATAATCTTAAAATAAATTAAGAAATTAAATATTTGCAAAGTTTTAATACCTTTATAACTATATTATCTATACATAATTACAGTTTTAATCTAAATCTCATTTTGTTTTACCTTTAGAGCCATTATTGATATTAATTACTATAGAATTTATCTGGTTTTGTATAAAAATGTAAGAATCCCCAATTTTTATAATGTCTTTACTGGTTTTTTCAGCTCTTAACTGGTATTTTTAGTAATTACATTTTTTATCAAATTTATAACACTGGGACTTAAAAATAAGGGTAACAATTTCGCTCTTATCTTTGATTTTTCTTGGTTCAAATTTCTCTATGGGATTAAATATCCAGTGATGGAGAAAGAGTAAGACAGTATGCCCAGCCTGCTCAGCCAAATTATACATACATATTGTTTTTTACTTGCATATAAATTCAGGACTTCAAAAGGGTTTTTTGTAACTAAATTTAAAATAAATATCATTTTCTTTCGTATTTTTGGTTTTAGTTTTTGAACTTGATAAAGCTGGGCTTTTGAGCAGACGGCTGTGGTAGTTCCCTTATCCATGACAATAACAGTGTTGTTTGGAATATTTTTGAAAATAATTTTGAAACCAGTTTTTTTAAAAGTTCTGCACTTGAATTATCATGATAAAACGAATTCTTTAATTTTCTTTGCAGACAACAGCAAGCAGTTTGGGACAAATCCGTCTTCTGAACCGCGGTATTATGGTAATTTCTTTTCCTTTTTTAAAGGTGCTTTCGTCTGACAGTCTTATTGAACAACCCATCCTTTGGGTACTGTGTGTGTGTATTGAACTATGTTTCATCAAGGTAAATTATGGATCTGTTTTCTAACCTTTATCTTTTAATTTCTTGAAGGTAATTAAATATCTAAGTGCGTAACCTGTCCGATTCTATTACTACTTGTCTTTTGTCTATTTTGCGGTATTTAAATCCCATTTACAAACAACTCTATGGAGGGTGGCACGGCTAATATTTATATTGGTTTGTCTTCGTTTAGCTTTTTTCAGTTTATCCAAGGTAGGAAAATTCCGTTTCATAAGAACAATATATTTTTCTTATTAGGTCCTAATCACTATTTTATACGGTGAGATTGAAAATCACTACGTTTTTTTCTTTTTTCAATTCTTCCTGAAAATTAATATCCCTTTTCGATGATATTGGAGTTTTGTAAATAGTTTGGTTTCTTTTCTTTTTAATCAGTCCCTCTACTGATTAAAGTTTCATACACATTTTTTACAACCTGTTTTGCATCTAATGACAAATGATTTCATTGACATAGTTTATTCTCGAAAAAACAATTTTCGAAGCGAGTAAAAACGGTTATTCAACACGTCACTAAAATATTAGCTGAAATATTTATATACCTAATGGTCGTCTCAAGAAATACCTCCCACCCCTGCTATTATGAAATAATGGGTTTCCCAAAACAAAGGTAAAAAATCGTTTAAGGTTTATTGGGGTATTGTCCGTCAAAAGCCATAGCGATATACGTTGAGACAGACTATATAAGGAGTTTGTGTTACATTGATAGAAAATACAATTAAACTTATGACTAATTAATTTGAAAAAAATTTAAATAAAAATTAGGTTATTAACAAAATAATTCAATTATAGTAATAAGCGTAGGGTGTAGTTTACTACATTTTCATAATCACTATAATTTTGTAAAAAGCTACCAATAAACTAATTGTAACATTTAATATTAAGCACCTTACGCTTCTTAACAGTTATTAAATTATTTTGATGATAATTGAATTACTTTTTAGTTTGGTTTTCTATAAAAGCGTTTTTTTGTTTTTTTTACTATTTATTTTCTTATTTGTCGATAAATTTAAATTTTCTTCATTCCTGTTTTTTTTTTAATTTAGTTTTGTTTTGATTTTATTGTTCTGAATGGATTTTTTTATTTTAATTAGTTTTTTTAGTATTTTCATTAGGAATATTTTTTTAAATATTTTATTTTTTCTTTATATAATCAAAAATGATTTCACATAAAGTGGACATTTATTTTAAAATGGAGACGCAGGAGACATTTAAAAAAACGATTTGTTGACAGTGTTTTCGTGGATCAAAATTTCATTAAGCAAAAAAAAATAATTTTTTATAGCAAGGTAGAATACGGTTTAATATTTTTTTGACATGACCGTCTTATTTTAGAAATTTGTCGAAAATTTCAAGTAAAAAATTGTACTTTTTTATATTAACCTTAAAGAATGAGTCAGTATTAACTGTCTGTCTACTTGAGGTATGTTAATAAAAAGAAAATTTATCGCTCTATCGAGTAGCGTTAAAATTTATACAGGGTTCCTTTTAAAATTCTTGCTCTAGGTCTGTTTCTAATAAAACCGAAAGTGATAATCATTTTTTTTTAATGGAAAGTATGGGTTGTGACAAACTTTATCGTTACTCTAAATATCAAAGCCCTAAATTTAAAATGAGCTACATGAAGCTCTGACCAGTGAGCTCCTTCTCACTTGGTATGTTTCATGAAAATGGCTTAGGGGAAATTCAAAAACTTAACTATTTATTAATTGTTTGCTGTAAAGTAGATTTCAACCTCATAGTTCCCACGTAAAAGTGAATTTAGTTGTAAAAAAAAAACACATGCTACGAATCTTCTATCCCAAACAAAAGTATATGTTAACCGAAGTCCCAAATACATAATTTTGGATTTGATATTAAAATTTACTGTAAACTTAATGAGGCAATTTTGCGAATCCCCATACTGGCTTGGATGTTGATTATCTAAAGCAAAATTAAGTCTGGACCTAAAAGGTCAAAGTGTTTCAAAAGGTTAATAGGCCAGCAAGTAGGTTTATTATTATCTTAAACAGTTAAATGTATGTAGAATCACAATGATTTTTAGGATTCCTTTTTTAGGGATTCCTAGGTCCCCTAAAATGAATTCTTTGGGTTATATTTATGAGGTATTTTATTTTGGGATCCCTGTATAAAGCCAAAAACCAATACCTTAAAATAAGTTCATCGCTAGGTATGCTTACATTAAAAATGGGACATTTTTTGTATTTTAGCCCATGATAACTAAAAAAAGCTTTACGTTATTATAGTAGTATTTGAAAAGAAAATATACAGGGTGGCGCAGTGGCTAACGGTTTTGAGTGCCATTTGAATATATTTAATGAAATGACCAAGGTCAAAAGCATATATTTTGATTACACATATAATGCAGTTTTACAAAAAAATTATCTTTTGAAAATAATGCTTTTAAATGGCCCCACTTTTTCTAAACATTCCTGAAGTCGTGATTGAAACTTCTATAACTCGTAGAACATATCTTGGTTTATTACTTTGATTTCTGAAAAAGTTGTCTTTTAAAGTTTGTTTTGAGTTCCAAAACCAGCCTTTAAATATCCCCTAAGAAAAATCAGGGGCTGGTCAAATATGGTAAATTCGGCGGATTTCCCCCATAACGGGATAAAATTGACCAGGGGAACATGTTTCGGCAGCCATTAAATTAGCGCAGTATGGCTTTTGGAAGAAGAAGTAGAAGATGGAGGTTGTTTAAGGCCCAGAACCGAAAATTTTGTTTACACAAATCTGATAAATAAATGCGCCTCATCAGACATTTTTAAATTATTTTAAACTTCATTGCACCTTAATAACGGACTACCGGTAATATGCCCTAATGCAAAAGCTGGTTGATTGACTGGCCACGTATCCGGGCTCAAAACTGCATTCCAGGGAATATTTTAAGCGGTTAAATGTCCCCTCCACTTTACTTATATTCGGACATTACTAAAAATGTCAATACCCCTTGCGCCACCCTGTATATAGCCAAGATCCCTAAGGCAAACCGAAACTGAGTAATATATCCAGGTCAAAGGTTCTATACTGGATCCTTTAGGCCAAGTAAAACTGAACCACAGGTCAAGATATTTAAGGGACTACTGGGCTAGACAGGATAAATTTATTATACCTTTGATCTTAAACGAAAAATTATTTTTGTTTGTAAAAAGTTTTTTAAATATTTGTGTTAATTTAGTGTTTTACGAGAATAAATAACCGATTTTGTTTTAATTTATATCAAATTATAACATAAGAAACTAAAATTATGTTTAAAAACAGAATATAATTAAAAAAACTGGTATCACAGATAAAATTAGGAATATTTTTTAAGCAAATACGAAGTTAAGAAAACCTTCCATGTCCAATTTATGTTTTTATTACCTAAAACTAATATAAAATACATTAAATGGGTTTTCCTTGCCTATTTACCGTAGTCTGTTGGTATTTCTACCTGACGTTTCGTTTACTACTGCGGCAGACATTATCAAAGGTGGGTCCGAGGTCGAAGTACTCTTCTGTTGTGGCGACTATCGAGGCTTCTGCTTTTGTTGGGGTTTTGGTGGCCGGGGATTGCAGTTCCGTTTCAGCCAATGGGAAAGTGCTTGAATTTCTGCCTTCATCTTTAGCGTCTGCTGGTATCCAAGTTTTGCTCAGATTAAGGCCCTCTTCTTTTCTATTAAAGTTATTCTTATGTTTTTGTATTTCTATTGCCTCCCTTTATGTTCTTGGGTAATAATTGGCTGTTCTATCTAGGGCTTGTGTGTTATCAAAAAGAATCCTATGATTGCCCTGTAAAAATGTGTCTTTAGCCACAGCTGTTCGTCCATATCGACAACACCTTTGGTGTTCTTTAAGCCTAGTGTTGATACTGCGCTTTGTTGAACCTATGTAAACCGACCCACAGCTGCATAAAATTCTGTAGACTTCTGGCATCAAGAGGTTTTTTATCCTTAGCTGATCTTAAAATTTGCTGTATTGTTGTTGCACGTTTAAAAACAGTTCTTATTCTGTGCTTTTCCAATATTCTTCCTATTCGGTCTGTTACATTTTTAATGTAGGGCAGAACCGTTGTTTTTTTCTGGAGAATGTTCCTCTTTGTGCATGTCTTACTTCATGCCTTGTGTAGCCGTTATTTATCAACGCCTTCTCCAAATATTGTAACTCTGCATTTAAATGCTTGGCTAACATATTCTTTTCGCTTGGTCTGTCACAGTTTTGATTACGCCTGTTTTTTGTCTTGGGTGGTGATTGGATTCTTTGTTGAGGTACCTGTCCGTGTGTGTAGGTTTTCTATAGACTCTGTGCCCTAACTTCCCGTTTTCATATCTCTCCACCAATACGTCCAAAAAGGCGATGGTTTTGTTATGTTCTGTTTCCATTGTAAACTGGATTTTCGAATTCAAAGAGTTCAAAATTTAAAAATTTGTAGTTTCCTTTTCCCCGTGACTCCAGATCACAAAGGTATCATCCACGTATCGGAACCAATAATACGGTCTTTTTTCCGCAAACCGGAATACCTTCTGTTTAAACTGCTCCATAAAATGGTTTGCTATGACAGGGCTTAACGGGTTCCCATAGCTACGCCATCAGTTTGTTCGTAAAATCGATCGTTCCATTGAAAATACGTTGTTGTGAGACAATGTTGGAAAAGGGAAGCGAGGTCATTCGGAAATTTTTCCTTTAGTTATTCTACGACCTCGTTGACTGATACCATGGTCTAGAGAGACACAACGTCAAAACTGACAAGAATGTCTTCCGGGTAGCACGTAATGTTTCTTATTTGGTGAATGTGTCGAATCCTTTATGTACGTCTCATTTTGTCCAATGTAAGGTTGTAGTAACGATGTTAAATATTTGGCTAGCTCATAGGTGGGTGACCCGATGGCGCTGACAATTGGCCTTAATTGTGCATTTGGCTTATGTATTTTGAGCAGTCCGTAGATTCTGGGTTGCAGAGCTTTAGATTTTGTTAGTTCCTAGGTGCTTATCACTACTGTGGCATTAACTTTGTCGGCTGGCAATATAATAATGTCTTTAGTTTTGTTTAAGTCCTTGATTGATTTTGGTTGCGCCGATGACAAATTGCTTTTAAGTGGTTTAGCTTTCATGAGAATTCTAGAAGTTTCCATACGGACTTCTTGTGAGAGCATTCGTATACTGCCCTCCTCAATTAAAATGCCGTATCTACAGACAACATGAATCTGAGAAAATGCGGTTTGAAGTTAATTGCTTGGGCTCCTTCCTATTTTTTCGTTTATTTAATTTAAAAATGTGCTATAGTAATTTGAGTAACACTCAAAATATTTAATTAAAAAAAAATTGTGTTACCTCATATAGTTTACTCAAAAAAGCACTTACGGCATTTTCATTAAGCACTGGGTTCATTATGAGGTATACCTATAATGCCGTATCTGCAAATAAATAAAACTAACACTAAAAAAAAAAGACAGTCTTACTTTTTATTAGCTACATGTAATAACAAAAACGAAAAAATACAAACAAAGGCTACAAATAGTCTAAAAAAATAATAAAACACTCAAGAACCAAATTGCATCTTGAATAAAATCTGATATCATTATAATAATTAAAAATATTTTTTATATTTACTCCAACACTAAGAATCACTCCCTTCTTCAGGTTCTGCTGAAATAGGAAGACTTTCCTGTTTTCCGGGAAAAGGTCGCCCAACTGTTTGAGTAGATTCTGCTTTTTCTCTTGAGAGAATCCTCTGGTTCGCTGAAGAGAAGGCACACAAGCAACAGGCCTTAAATTTTTTTTTATTGCTTGATTCTGCAAGAAATCAAGCGTCTGTAGTGAGGGTTCATTAATGCTATTGCTATATTTGAGAGTGGTTTTGCCACCTTCAGCCACAATTTGAACCATATCTGAAAAATATGGACGATCTTTTCCAGTTTTGTTTAGCTTTCCGAGAAGGGGTGAAATTTTCCCAGTTATAAAAGTAATTATAATTCATTTTTTCACATTCACATTTCCTTTGCATGCGCTGTAACTGCATTAGCAAATCATCAAAATCATAAATTTTCTGTTTTGCCTTCATTGCCAATTCTACCTGGTGATGAAAACTATCGGCAGACATAAATGTGTGGCCCGGCTCGAAGTAACTGAAAGTTATAGTATTAGCAGATATCTCATGTGAGTTAATCATTCTGACTAAAAATGTAAGCATGGTCCAATTCTTATTCTGACTTGCACAATTGTCCATCCAGATTATAATAGACTAAGCCTCTATGTAGTTTGCTACGCTGTCTCAGCAAATACTAATGCCAATTACTTGATTAAAACGCCGTATCTACATTTCGCGCTATGCAGATACCGTGTTTTGATTATCTAACAAGCAGATACGGCATTATAATTAAGAAATTGGTTTGATTTTGCAGATAAGGTAAAGTGTTTTAAGTGTTTTTACCAGTTAATTGTTTAGATACCGTATTTTCAAGTTGTAAGATGATAAAATAATATAATAGGAATCCATATATGTAAAAATCTCGTTTTTTTTTTGTTGTAGATACGGCCTCTTAATTGAGGAGGGCAGTATACTAGCCTCCACATTTGCGATTATTTCCTCCACAGGAACCGTTTTCTGGTTGTCTAGGCCCTTGTCCGATGTTCGTTTAGGTTAAAGATTTTCAAACTTCTTCTTTTGCCTACTGGCTAGATTATAGTTCCAACTAGAGGGCGTTATTAAGGGAAAACTCGGTTTTTTGAGATTTGCTCGAGAAAGTTAAATGCGACGCTATTTTTTTATTGTAGGTTTAAAAGAGAAAAAAATATATCTACACTTTGGCAAAAAGTGCGTTTCATTACCTGCATTCGTTTTCGAGCTATTTAAAAGTAACCAAATAATATTAACAATTAATTAAAACAGTTTTTGTGACAAAGTAAATGAATAATTACTGTAAAGTAAACAACAAATTTAAACTATTTTAAAGGTTGTATTGTATCCAGAATGAACCACGGAGAACATAAAAATGCCGTGATTGGGGCATTTAATAATTCTAATTTAAATATTATTTAAGTAAGCTTGGAAATAAAAACAAAAACAAAAGATTGAAAAACCACATGACTGATTTAAGTTTACAAATGTCAGTTCCAATTCAATTTTTAATAGGTGTGGCCTTATTAGGATCCAATGTGCATGAAAAAACGAGAATTCCATATGAAGTAGCATATACCAAGCTAGCAGTTTATTTATTTAAAAATTGAAGTAAAACTGACAATTGCCAACTTAAGTAAGTCATGTCATTTTCCAATCTTCGGTTCTTATTTTAATTTTCAAGCCCAATTAAATAATATTTAAATCAGGATTATACAATGCCCCAATCACGACATTGTATGTCTTCGATTGTTCATTCTGATTTTTAGTGGATACCATACAAACTTTAAAATAGTTTTCAATATTTTATTTAACTCTATAGTAATTATTTTTTTATTCTGTCACAAAGACTGTTTTGATTAATCGTTAATATTATGTTACAATAAAAAACAGGTTACTTAAAAATAACTCAAAAGAAATGCATATATTAAAACCACATTAACATAAATAAAAACATTAACAAAGTGTAGGTATTATTTTCCTCTTCTAAACCTATTTTAAAAAATATATCGTCGTATTTAACTTTCTGGAGAAAATCTAAAAACACCGAGTTTTTCTTAAACAACGCCCTCTAGTTGGTGAACTACAAACTAGATCATACCGAAAAGGAGGAAATTTTAAAGAACTTTAATTTTTTTTTCAAACGAGTACCTACTTGAATTACTATCGATAAAATATGTGGGAGATATAGCTATTTGAAAGTAGCATTATTTATCACCTTTAACCACCCTTAATAATGGAAATACAAAAAAAAAATCCCTAACCAAACTGTTGCAGAATTGGTTGGAGTTTTAACTGATTTTTCAAAATTGTACCTAATACTAGCTTATTTAAGAGAAAAAATAAACAAGGTAGTTTTAGAAACTTGAATATAATTTCTAGCAATTTCTCTTCACCATTTTTACTAAAAATATTTTTTCCCAACGATGTACGATACATACTTGCCGAGATACAGCCGGCGACCTTTCTTATTTAAACACCCGGTACACAATTTTTTAAAGAAAATTTTGAACCTACTCTTTCCAACCAATCAGAAGCTTTTATTTACAATCATCTTCATGGCAACGACAAAAATTTCCGTAAATATTCATCCACTAGCACTTCCGGCAAATTACATGAAATTTCCTGTCACATTTGAAACGTCAAAATATTCAATGACCGGGAATTACAGTGCCTTATTTATGTAAATTATTACCATTTTTTTACTTAAAAAAGCATATTAATGTGAATATTTTTTGCTTATAAAAATAAAAATTTATGCAAATTTGATTTGTCAAATGTTTAAAAATTATTTATTACATTAATACTAAATAAGAAATTTAATAACAAATGTTTGTAACTAAATTTAAGTGATGTTCAAATTTTAACAAAAAGTTTTCTCGTTTTAATGAAGAATAAATAGGACTTAAAACTGAAATTTGCTCGGAATATTTAAATGTCTATGTTTAGTAAAATATATAAAATATTTAGACACAAGTTTATTTAATTTGAATTTAGATATTTTATTAAATTTACTTGAAGATTTTACTAGATATTCTTGGATTCTTGTAAACAATTTTTCATCCGTGGTTTCTTCGTAGTTAGATCTTCAATGCATTTTGATAAATAGGAAGCTGACGATGGTATTTTTTAATGTCTGAATATTCTTTGCACAAACTACACAATCCGTATTTTGTTAAGTCTAAAGCCATTTTTATACTATACACTAGGTATACTTTTTCTGTTTCGATTCAGTTTTTTAATAATTAGATAGTACCTAATAATCTATTTTTACGTAGTTGACATTTTGTAAGTCTAGCGGCCATTCCGTTCTTTTTAATTTCAGGCCGCCTAGACGTTTTAACCATCAAGAAACAAGACATGATAGGGCTTACTTAGACTAATAATCAAAAGTAACTGATGTTCCACTAATATTAGTAGATTAAAGTTAATAAAGATGGAAATATAAGATGCTTTAAATTATTTATAAAGATTCTATGCAATAAAGTTAAAATTTGCATTTTATTTTACAAAAGAAAAACTTCATTTTGTTAACATAAAATCTTGAAGTAGGGTCTAAAGTCATAATTATCAAAAGTAAATGATGTTCCAAATATTAGTAGATTAAAGTTGATAAAAGATGGAAATATAAGATGTCTTTAAGTTATTTATAAAGGTTATATGTAACTAAAGTTAGAATTTTTCATTTTAATTTACTAAGAAAAAGCTTCATTTTGTTAACATAAAATCTTGAATGGGTATTTAAGAGTATAATTATCAAAAGTAAATGATGTTCCACTAATATTAGTAGGTTAACGTTGTAAAAGATAGAAATATGGATGTCTTTAAGTTATTTATAAAGGTTATATAAAAACAAAGTTAGAATTTGCATTTTGTTTTACTAAGAAAAAAGCTTTTTGTTTAAACATAAAATCTTAAAGTAGGATACCTACTCAAGAGTCATAATTATCAAAAGTAAATGATGTTCCACTAATATTAGTAGATTAAAGTTGATAAAAGATGGAAATATGAGATGTTTTAAGTTATTTATAAAGGTTCTTTAATAAAGTTGGAAATTTACAGTTTTTCTAAAAAAATGTTTTATTAACATAGGTAACACTTTGAAGTACCTACCTACTTAAAAATAATAATTTTATCAAAAGTAAATGTTTCCATAATATTAGTAGTCTGATGTTAATAAAAAACCAAATTATAAGATGTTTTTAAATTATTTATGAAAGTTTTCTAGAACTAAAATTAGAAAATAAATTTTATTTCACTAAAAAACTGAAATTATAACAATTTAAACCAGAAAAGAAACATTTTAATATATTTTATATTTCACTATTTAGATATTATACCTATGTCCTTTAATTTTTTTAATATGTAATCTAATTATGTTTAGCTTTTTGTTAGTAATGTTAAACTCAATTATTATAAACATTACTTTGATGGTCAAATTTTCTTTAAAAACGCTACTTGAAGTGCTCTCCTTATGTTTCAACTATATTCTGATGGTGTGTACTATCAAGCTGCAAGTAGGGTTTAATGGATTGATATTGCTATGTCCTGTAATCTTAATCAGTTGTTGTTCACCGACCCTTTTTTAGCTAAATTTGAAACCAGTAGCTCTTCCAAGATTTGTAACTTTAATTTTTTTAATGTCAATACCAATTTGACTTCCCAGACTTAAACAAGTAGAAATTTATTTTTTCCAATTGGGAATTTTAACCAACTTTTAATTGGCTTATTAAACTTTTCATTGGGAAAAAACAATCTTTAAAATTTTTATAAATTTATTTTTTTCGATTATTTTTTTGAATAACAACGGGGCAAATGTTTGGGTTAGCAGTATTTGTAATGGTTACTATCAGCCAATTTTCGAACCCCTGGTCCCTTTTGGAAAACTGGATTGTATTGTTCGTCCTGTGTAATTGCCCATATTGTCATTTTCTTCTAAAAATATGAACACAAGCTGAACATCCCCCCACCTCTCCGGAATTCGTGCGATGCAACAAAAAAACTTTCGTTGAAGACCATCAGGACCATCCTCATCCCATATTTAAAGAATTTTTCATATTTTCACTGCTCAATGCTGAAGCACTTAATTTCCTTTTTAAGGGATCCTTTTGAAGTTGTCGTCTTTTGGCATCCTGGCTCTGGCTGCTAAAACTCAACATAGAAAACGGGTCAAACTTTCTATTATATTTATTAAAAACATTTTTCAATTGCTTAGCCTAATTAAACAAGCTTTTACAAACCTTTATAATCGTCCATTTTGTTTCTTCATATTAAAGGGTAATCTTCTAAGACATGGGCTAGTGTTCAGTAGAAATATTTTCATCATCAATATTATAGGACTTTTCTTTCAAAATTCCAAACACTGTTTCAAACACTCAGTTTCGATTTTTTCGTATTATCGGGAATTAAGTGTTGAACTTCTTCCCTAATGTTGGCTTTCCTTTCCAAACGGGACTTTTAAAAAAAACTTTTATTTATGAATAAATCAAATTTACGATTGCGCGATGACAAGTAATAACCACTGACAGTAGTGCCGTATTGACAGTAGTGCCGTTTCCGTTTGACCTCTTGTTTTATTCATTTCCTACATGTTGTTTGATTTTTGTCATTTGTAATAAAATATCCCCAAAATTTTCAGAAATTTATACTGGGTTCAAAAATTTTCTTACCGAAATCCCACGAGCTTAAATTACTTACCGGAAATTTTCTTCGGTACGAATGTTTTAAGAAAATTTTCAAAATATTCGTGGCCTAAAAAAATTTCCGGTAATAATTTATGCACTAGGGATATTATAAGTGAATATTTTGAGGATTTTTTGTTTTATTTGGATTGACACGGGACATTACTGCAGACAGTTTTGATAAACCATTTATTGGGGTTGACCTGGGACAGCCAGCGATATAATTATCTAACTAATTAATAACGCTACCCGCAAAATGAAATCGCCAGAAAATTAAAGGGTTTTAAGCAATAATCCGTGTCAAATGTGTTAAAAGCTACTGTTAAGCATGAATGAATTTTGCAAGAACTTTAATTGGATCTGTGGTTTAATTTTACTAGTTTGGTATGTTATCATGACATGTCTTAATTAAATAAACGCTTGAATCTAAAATAGAATAAATTAATTTTGAAAACGAAACACGAAACAAGACGAGATTTACTTGATTCATTCTAAAATTAGATTTTGATCGGGATATTAAATAATTTTAAAATTAAAAAGTATGCTTTTGACTTTAAAATTATTAACTTACTTCAAAATTTTCGACCTCAAACAGTCGGTTTTATATGTGGTGTCCTATTTTTGACACTTTTATATCTCCGTAATAGGCTATTTGACGGGTTTTTAAAATCCATTTTATATTATGTAGTAAAGTTGAAAGAACCCAGTAAAAATTGATTTTTTAATTCTGGTACATATTTGCTGAAAAAAAAAAAAAAAAAAAAAAATATATATATATATATATATATATATATATATATATATATATATATATATATATATATATAATATATATATATATATATATATATATATATATATATATATATATATATATAATATATATATATATATATATATATATATATATATATATATATATATATATATATATATATATATATATATATTATATATATATATAAATAATAATAATATAATAATATAATTAATAATATATTATATATATATATATATATATATATATATATATATAATATAATATATATAATATATTATATATATAAAAAATATTTTAAAAAACCCCAAAAATTTTATTTAAAAAAATTCCTTTTCAACTACAATAAAATTTGAAAATAAAAAATTTCTTTTTCATAAGCAAAAACAATTTAAAAATAACAAAAATATTTTTTTTGTTAAAAAAAATTTTTTCTTAAAAGTTTTTTTTAAAAACTTTTTTTTGTTAAAAAAATAAATTTTAACTTATAAAATTTTTTTTAAGCCCTAAAAAAATATTTTGTTTTTTTCTAAATTCTCTATTTTAAATAAATTTTTAAATTATTAAAATTATATATATATATATATATATATATATATATATATATATATATATATATATATATATATATATATATATACAATTTTGGAAAATAATTCGCGCATAATAGGGAAATCAAGTTAATTTCCATGCTGCCGATAATCAATCTCCAGTGTACGTTTCAATAGAACGTCGCGATGAATAAGAATCTATTTAACTGTTGACGGCTCTGCTTCGCGCTTTGGTTGGATTAGATACAAAATTTTAGTTTTCGACAATTCCGACAGTTTTAAAAAACAGTTCGGATGGGTGTCGCGAATCAGAAAAACAAATTTTGACAATAATTTGTTGAAAAATTATCACAAATATTAAGAAAGATTTTGTTGTCTTTGCCACATTGGTTGAAAAAAAAGTAAATTCTAAAAAATAAATAAAAAGGTAATTCTAAAAATAAACTTAACGATAATTTTACAACAGAAAATAAAAATAACTTTAAAGAACTAAAATTTATTTTTAAGGGTTCGAATAATCCACCACTTTCCTAAACAATACCCAAACCTGTTTGAGATTTTTGCTCATATTCCTGAGCTGTTCGGGTAATTTGACCAGAAAGTTGAATTATTTTTCCTTATTTCAACAAGGTTTCTAGCTCTTTCAAAACTGTGGCGTTACACATTTTGTTTTAAATATCCCCAAAGAAAAAATAATTTGGGGATAAATCTGGCGATCTGGGGCCCGATCTACCACGTGAAGAAATAATTCTGTGATTGGTTGTGGTTTCCAAATAATTTTGCTCAGTTTATTGTGAGCAGGGCACCGTCCTTGAAACCAAATCTCCTCGAAGTTAACAGGAAGTAATCGAACTGTCGGAATAATTTGATTTCTTAAAGTCCAAATTTTTTTATCCCCCTTTAAATTTCCATTGATGAAAAATGGAAGAGGTCCCCAAAATACCCGTCCAAACATTGACTTTTTGTGGGTATTGTGTTCGCACAGGAATGCTCAGATGTTTATTTCTCCGAGACCAATACCTCGGTGGATGGATTTGCTTACGATGCAATGAAAAGGTGGATTCATCCTAAATAAATGTTTTTAAAAAATTTTCATTTGCATTTTGTCTTTCCATCATCATCTCGCAAAACTCCATCCGCTAATTTGTCCCCGGGAAATGTTCCGGGGGTTTTTGTACTTTTAAAACAACGGAACCACATTTCAAAATATTTCCCAAAGTTCTATCATTCAAGTTAACCTTTCAGCAATTTTTTGTTGAACAAGGATCACTGGTTTCAGCAGCAGCACAAACACCAATGTCCCTGTTTTTCCGAATTTCATTAACTGTTTCACGTGGATGATCAATGTTTTTACATTTTCACAATTTTGTATACAACCAATATTTCAAATTTTGTAATAATGCGGCACTCTGTTTTGCGGAACAGGTCTACTTTCATAACACAAATAAATAAATTTTTATTTCGTGATTAGAGTGACCCCTTTTAAAATTTGAATCTTTTCCTCCTTTTTAAGCATTTTAGAAAATTTAAAATTTTTCAGCTTATGGCCTAATGCGCGCCTAAATACTGCCCACAACAAATGACGAGAGCTGGAGCCCGGGGAAATCCCAGCCAAACTAAAGCGCAAAGCGGTGGTCTGTCGAACAGTTAAATTAATTAAATTGATTCAAATCCAAAAAAAATTAATTTTCCCTATTATGCGAAATTATTTTCAATATATATATATATATATATATATATATATATATATATATATATATATATATATATATATATATATATATATATATATATATATATATATATATATATATATATATATATATATATATATATATATATATATATATATATATATATATATATATATATAAATATAAAATTTTAATTATTATCGTTATCTCCTGTAGGGCAATCAAAACAACATCGCATCGACACACCGAATTTGGAAGAACCTAAATAAAAATAATATTTTTAATGCGGCATACTTTGCTAGTGGGAGATTGTTGCCCGCCCCCGTCTTCCGCGTCCTTTTGCCCACCCCTTAGGTGGGCGTAAATGCACTCTTAAGAGATTTAATTTTAAAAAAATTATGAACTTAATATCAACATAAATAAAAACAATATTCCATTGAATTAGTTAATCTTTGGGAAAATACGTTTACCGCATTTTGTTTTATAATTTTATACTAAAATATGGCAAAACGTTAAATAAAAATAATTTTTTACGTAATTAAAAATATATTATATAAAAAAGGTCTATCTTTGATGCTATTTAATTTTTTTTCTTATATATAAATTTAAAATAAATGGTATTAAATTAATTTTTCCTTAACAAATTGCTTTATTATTTTTTAATTTTAATTTTTAACAAAGCCAAACGCTTACTTTATGAACCGGGTATACCTTTAAACAGCCCATTATTTCAGCATGCAAGAAAGTATCTGTGACCAATTATTGATAGATTGTTGTTCCTTGTCTCAGAAAAGGCGTTTTTATATCAAAATCTTTTTTGGGGTTCCAAAAATAACTTATTCCTTTTATACCGTTTTTCTTTGCTTAAGAAGCTTTTAAAAACTCAGTTTACAAGGCATTGACTTGTCCAAGAAAAAGCGGAGTAAAAGGAAATACAACGTTAAAGGAGTTTTATTGTTTTATACAGGGGTTTGAAGTAATGGAAAACGGAGCAACACAGATTCTTTATGTCAAATAATCCAACCAAAAATATGGACGAATTTTAATTTCTCGCCTCGAACCCCATGTCCAAATTTTGTACCACTGTCATTTATTAAGAAATTATTAGGAAAAACAAAAAACAAAATTTTGGGATGTGTTCTTGGTTATTATCCTTTGTGATAAGGCAAGTTTACGTTAATACATTGTTTGATCAGGAATCTTTTCTCTGTGTCCCATTATTATGGGGCACCCTGTATTGTAATTGAACCTAAATATGGGATGCCATTTAAAGGGAGCAAAGTTTGTTTTTGTCCACTTTTCGGTTTTTAATTTTTTTAAAACTATCACTTTTTTAAAAAGATGCTAAACGTTATTTAAAATTTAATTTTCTTTTCGAAAGTTAATCTTTAAGGGCAAAAGAAATCCAAAAATATATTTCAATAAGGAAGCAGAAAAACTGAAAAAAGGATTTTTAAATTTTTTCTAAAAGTTTTTTCTGGTAAATTTAGGTATAGGTATTTCTTTACAAAAGAAAAAGCTGTTATTATGTTTTTTAAAAGGGTTTTGGAAAATCACCAACATAATAATTTTAAGAAAAAGTTACATTTTTAGGTAAAACTTTTTTAAAGGGATAACATGGTCTCTTAAAATGTGATACAGGAGCCGACGATTTAAGAAAATTCCTTTTTTATATTTAACCCGACAAACCAGGATTTACAGTGTAAATAAAGTGACGTTTATTTAAAACGGTTAGGATAAGAACTATATTTTTTTTTTATCTTGGAAAAAGTCCACGAAGCGATGCCTTACTAACGTACCGTGGGTGTCTTCGTTGGTAGAGGGGTTTGTTCACCGGGACTTAAATTTTTGGAGTTGGGAGGAGAAGGAAAAACTTTCGGCAGCAGGTTCCATAGTCTTGACACTTTAGGGATGAAGAACGAAGAAAACGGAAGTTCAAGTCTCTCTAACTGAACTGTAAAGGGCATAAAAGTT
>JAHBCN010005374.1:56250-104286 GCA_019359885.1 Listronotus oregonensis
TAAACGGATTTTTTACGTAAAAATGTTAAAAAACATAATTTATTTAAAAGGTAGCAAAAAACACTGGGCGAAAAAAATATGACCCTAAATAACTAACCCCCCCTTTACCCCCCGTCACTGGTTGCAATATGGATCACCTGATATTTTAAAAAAGTGACCTCCAATCACTCTAACCTATACGTGAAGTTAATTCCTGTATTGTAAGTAGATCCAAATACATTAAAAAAAAACCATTTTTATGACACCATCTTCAAGGCCCTGTAGCTCCCTCTGGAAGCATTTCCCGACCTATGTTAACATGAATTTTTTTTCAAATTTTTTTATGTAAAATCATACTTAAAAATTTTTTCATCGTTTTTTTGGGACCCCCTGTATGAAATTGTGGAATTTTTTAAAATACCGGGTGTCAACGAATCTATTAGACAAGTCATATTACTAAGGTTATCAAAATGTAATTTGATTTAAGTTAACGGTATCGAAAGAAAAATCTTCTAATTCCTTTTGGTTTACAAGAAATGGCTCCGGTTTTAAATTTTTAAATTTAATACTCTGTTTTCGTAACTTTTTTGGATTTCTAAGACATTTCAATTTTTTTTATGGATTATTTATGCAATAAAAGGTGTTCAAAAAAAAATAAAGTAGACGTAAAAACTTCAAAGAGCATCACATTTTGATCCAGAATTGTCTCATCCACAGAAATTCAAAAATGGTAAAATACTTTGAAAATTTCCTTTAAAATATCAATACTTTTTTTTATACACTTTATACTCTAGCAGTTACGGCATGTCTAATAAATTTGTTGACACCCGGTATATAAAAAAAATAGCGGAAAACTAAAAATTTAATATTGACTTTTTCTTTTATGCTAAAAAAATTTTCCCCTTTTAAATTTTGTAGAACTTTTACAAAAGTAAGTTAAATGGCCCTAAAAAAGTAGGTCTTATTAATTTTGCACGTCGAAAGGGGCAATTTGGAAATGTACTCCTTTTTTTTTGCATCAAAAGGTTTAAAAAAGGAGAAATTGTAAACTCTTTAATAAAAAAAAAAAAAAAAAAATCGACATTATAACAAAAAAAAATTGACTATGTGTCTCAGCCGACAAACATAAATGAAAAATTCTTTAGCTTCATGATTATTGTATTTAAAAAACAGGACAAAAAAAGTATTTATAATTTATTTAGAATAAAATGGTGGACAGTACTTAATCTAATTTTAGATCTTAGTACGTTAAAAAGCCGAGATATTTGAATAGAAACTTAGCCTTTATTATACATAAAAGTTTTGGGTGGGATATTAGAAAAATAATTATCCTTACTAATTTATATGGGTATTAAGCAATTTTAATGGAAATACAGATATTTGTATTACTCCAAAATCTGTGGTGCTTACGTACGCAACAATCTAGGTTTTACTAGAATTTTAAATCTCGAATCAAGTAGGTCGGACATCTTTTTCCTTTTATGTTGAAGTTATTTTCCACACTTATAGGTTATGTTTGTGACGTCACCGTTTTCCCCATAAGGTAGATTTATTTTATTATCATTTTTTTAAATATTTAATTTTTAAAACTAATTTGAATGTACACCTACTATTTAATCTATATTGTACCATTTGATAAAATTAGGATTTATCCGGATAAAACATCCTATAATTTATTAAAATACATATCTTGTTATTCATAAATTCCGTGCAAAGAAACAACGGACGGTCAATAACCCCTGTCTCTGTAACTTGCACCTACACTAAAAAAAAAAAAGTTTTTCCAATGTCCAAAAATATAACTAAAAACACAAAAAAAGCCTTCAATGCGATGGTAGTCACAAATTGTGAACAAAACAATAAGAAAAACAACTACGTCAAAAATATCGAGTTCACATTTAAATATGACATATCTGGGCTTAAATAGGATCGAGCAATTCTGTGTGAGTTTACACAGAATTGCTTAGTGGATGGTCAGCTTTCCCACATTCCCTGATTTGTGTTTTAATTTGCCTCGTTATTTTAAAAAAAGGACGAGGGCGCACATTTAACTGTCTGTCAACAAAAGTTTGTTATTAATCATTAATGTATCATTTTTCGGGATGCGTTAATTTTTCAACTCTTTTTTATTATTTATTATTTTTATCTTTACGATTTCTGATGTTTTTTTATTTAGACCATTTGCAGACAGTTTCTATATAAAAATATTTTTTTTTTAGGACATCAAACTCCTTTAAAAAGTTATAAAACTAAAGTGTATTGAAAGTCTTAAAAATCCTATTTAAAATATTATAATGTTTTATTATGAGTGAAAATACCTTGAGACAGATAAAATGCAGCTGCTTATAAAATTAAATGGTTATGATAAAAGAAAAAAGCGTTTTATTGTTCTGGGTATACAGAGTGTCCGCGAAAATGGGGGAAAAATTTTCCCGGATAAAAAAAACACGAAAAAAAATACTACAAGTTTATTTTTTTTTTATAAAACCGAAGAAAAAAAGTACTGGTATATTAGAACTGTCATGGAAATAAGGAAAAAAAGGTTGGGCAATATACAGGTAGTATTAAATGTTATAAATAAAATAACAATATTCAAAATTAAATAAAAACAATCTATTTTTAAAAAATTTTAAACTTCATCAAGTCCTGGTCTTCCTGGATTTTTCCTAGTACCGATGCTGCATTCCCCCTTAAACTAAACCAATTCTTTGGATAATGAAACTTCGAGATTTTTTTCATTGTATTTTTTGAAAAATTTTATTAATAAAACCCTTGCCTCATCACCCAAAAGGGCCAAAAATTTCAACAGCAAAAGGAATGAAGATAAAGCGTTCTTCAAGCTCTTTATATTTTAGATGTTTTTATTCTCGGCAATACAGACCCCCCTAAAAAATTAAAATTTTGTCCAGATAGGATTTTGCAAGTGTTGGCTGGGCGTCCCAAAGTAATTGTTTTCCATATTTCCCGGGAAAATATTCCATCTACCCGTTTTCCATCCTTCTGCAAACTCCAAGAAGCTAAAATCAGAGCTCTTTTGATAATGTCATTTATCTGACTGTGTCTAGAAGAACCCCCCCCTTTTTTTTCAGCTTAACCCATGTAGGCCATAAATATAACATTTTTGCATAATTATTAAATAATAAATTTAAAACCAGGTATATTTTAATTTTGTTTAATATGATGTTATACCCTGTAAGGCTTTTCAAATACTATCAAAGGAAGTGTTGTGAATTGCTCACAGCTGAGGGAGGGGTGCTGGGACACTTATGAGCGCTTTTTTTAACCCTGTCTTCATAAGAACTTTGAACAACGTTTTTTTTAAACCTTTACCTATTAGGTCAAAAAGGTTTCTTTATTCTTGTCGCTAATCCTAACCGCTCTTGCTCATGACACAGTTACCGAAGCCCTTGATAAACCCTTTTACAAAGTTTGTAATAAAAAATTTAACACTTTTTTTTAAAAATTTTGTTAGTGTAAAAAAAATGGGACTAAGTATGATGACTGACTATTGTTGGATGGTAAAAAGAGATGAACCACACACTAGGTATAAGAGAAAAAAATTAAATACGCCTTTTAAAGAAAGTAGTAAAAGATGTCTTAGTCCTCCTGATTTATCTAATTTTTTAAGTCTTGTTTTCGAGGTAAAAATTCCAGATCGAAGTGAGTGGCAGCAACCCGATCTCCCCGGCACTGTTGGAGACATTATCTGGTATACGCATGGTTCCAAAACCGAGCAGGGAACTGAAGCGGACGTGTACAGTGAAATAAGAAATTCTCAATCCTCCATTCCACTAGAAACACACAGTTCTGTATTTCAAACGGAAATATATGCTTTACTGCACTGTGCAAAAGAAAATAACAGAAGGGTTTATAAAACAAGCGGATCTGCATAATAACAGATAGCCAAGCGTCACTGGGGGCAATAGTAAACTCCAAGGTAACGTCCAAGCTGACATGGGAATGCCAAAAAGAACTAGAAGTCCTGGGAGAACGCAACAGAGTAACTCTCTTGTGGTTACCAGGACATTCGGGAATAGAAGGCAACGAAAAAGCGGATGAGCTGGCAAGACGGGGGTCATTCCACAATACTTTGGACCAGAACCTGTCCTTGGAGTGACCAAAACCACCGCACGGGGGCCAAACCAAGTGGACCCAAAACAAATACAGGAATACTGCCCATCCAAAAGAACAAAGAAATAACTACTCAGACAAAGTGGGAAAAAGACTTGAAACTCATTCAAAAAAGGGCCGTTTTTCTTTTTAAAAAAGGAAACCAACGCAAAAAAAGGCCCCTTTCTTGCCCCCCGTCGAGCTGTAGGGGATCTGCCCTTTTTTCTATAGGTATTTTCACGGCTTCTTTTCCCAGAGGAGTTGGCCAGTATAATTCCTTTTCTGGCAGCCCCCCAAAAGAGCAACACGGGCCTTTTTGCATCCTTTTAAGTTCATTTTGAGGGGCCCCCCAAAATTCCTGTTTTTTCCCCGTTTCCTTCATCCCTAGGTGTCAAGACTAGGGGAACCCCGCTGCCCGCAGAAGTTTTCCGTCCCCCTCCAACCCAAAAAAATTTTAAACCCCATGTAAACAAACTCCCCCTACCACACTGAAGACCCCCCCGGGTTTTATACTTGGGGGATTACCCTTTAAAAAGACTGCCCCAAAAAAAAAAATAACAGAGGGTTACTAACAATTTT
Source organism: Listronotus oregonensis (assembly GCA_019359885.1). Classification (NCBI taxonomy): domain Eukaryota; kingdom Metazoa; phylum Arthropoda; class Insecta; order Coleoptera; family Curculionidae; genus Listronotus; species Listronotus oregonensis. The sequence goes on from JAHBCN010005374.1 coordinate 60,919, forward strand.
GAAAACCCCTAAGGGGAACCACACAAGAAAAGGCTTATACAATGGGGACTCAAGCTGCAGAATATGCGATGAGGGGGAAGAAACGGCCAATATCCTGTGCGAATGTGAAGCATTGAATTACAAAAAGGGCTTATTTGGGAATTTGGGAAAAATCCCACAGGAATATTCCCCCCAACCCCGTCTAAAGGGGTTTTACAGACCTGGAAAAAGGGAAAAAAAAATTTAAAGGAATAATTGGTATAAGAATTAATTTTAAAAAAAGGCCCAAAAAGGCTGGTGGTGCAATAATTATATCCAAAAAGCTTGATTCCACTGGAGCTCATTAGGAATCAACACCTTTAAAGAGACGGCCAATAGAAAAAAGATACTTATACGTGTTTTTGTCATATCCAGAAGATTTTCTTCATTTTTCGGAACATCCCGTATATGATAGGTGAAAGAAAAGATGTTTTGAGTAATTTAAAAAAAAATACTACAAACTAATCACATTTTGTTTTTAAATTTTCTTTTAAACACAATTAGGATAATGAAAGTCCAAAAAATAATTTTAATTTATCTCTTCTCGTGTTACAACTTAAAATAGTTTTAAAATAAAGATAAAACTTTAAAAACTATTTTTCAAAAGTCAGGTGTTGCGAAACCTTTTTATATTCAGCTTAAATGCAACTGGTCTGTAGAGGATTATAAACGCCATCAATTTCTACCATACCCCCCGGAAATATAATAAGAAAAAATTTTCCCCTGGATTTCGAGATAAAATTCCTTTGTAAAATGGGGGAAAATTAAAACCATTCTAGGTTTTTAAAAATGTTAAACAATTTATAAAACCCCAGAAAATTTAGGGATAGACAATTACTATTAAATGTATTTTAGAACAGTAGTAAGTTTTTTTTTAGGAATTATTCTTTTTACGTAAATACGTAATGAATCTTAACATCTAACTTGCAAAAGGGGAAATTTTAAGTCACCCTATAATTAGGTTAGGCAATATTTTTTTAATCATCATAGACGGAGAGCCAGTCCCAAAAAAAATTTTAAACAGTAATATGGGTTTTTCCCTAAAAAAAGTTTTTTAGTATTGTTAATTATGTTCCGGCGCAGGCTGACAACCTATTTTATACAGGGGTTAGCAATAAGGGGTAAAAGTGCAAAATTTTTGTAAAAAAATCATTATCAATAATATGTCAGCCATTTTAGCCAGTTAAAGTTGAACCCCTAAGGTGTCTAAATTCAGAAGAGCTGACAGTTAAGTGAATACCACGGGCAGTAAAACGAGGTAAAAATAATCCCGAGCACTTACTTTATACGGGGGGGGGTTTTTTTGTTGAATGACAATAAATTTTAAAAGGAAAGGGAATTTTAATTTTAAAAGTTTTTATGAACCTGTGTTCTAAACTCCTAAGTTTTGAGATTAAGGGTGGTAAAATTTTCAAAAAAAAATCATTAAAAATTTTTAATACCAATTAGATATTTTAAAAATTTGGCATACCTATACTATGTATAAAAAAACATTTTTTGTGTATTACTTTTTTTTTTTAAGTGTCGTTCGTACGGGTTTTATTTTTCATTTTGGGAATTGTTTTTTGTCACTAATTTCTCGAAATAAAAAATTTTTTAAAAAGCCCCAATAATTTAAAACAAAGTTATTACTTTTTTTTTTTTCAAGTACACGGTTTTCCTTAAAAAAAAAAATCAATTTTTTGCATGATCATAATAATATCATAAAAATTATAATGCAGAGAAATACATTTTTAAATTTTTTTTAGGTTGCGTCGGACAAAAAAATCAAAGATCAACCTGCTTAAAATTTTTTTTAGTCCACGAAAGGTTGTCACCTAGAAAATAAATCTAAATATTTTCTCATTGATATTTTTGCGAAAACCATGAATCGAATTAAATTTTTATAATAGTACAGGAAAGAAAAATTTTTTAAATATCTAAAGTGGTATTACTGATATTAATAATAAATGATTTATTTTTAAAATTTTACCCCTGTATCCAAAACTTAGGTTCTTAAGGGCATACTTTCATTTAAGTTTTTTTTTAAAATAAATCCCAAAATTTTTCCCCCTTAAATATTGACATTCAATTAAAAAAAACCCTGTATAAAGTAAACCTGGGGTTTTATTTTTTTATGGTATTCATAACTGTCAGCTCTTTTGAATTTGAACCCTTAGGGGGTTAACTTTAATTTTAAATGGGTGAATATTATCGATGACGATTTTTTTTTAAAATTTTACTTTTCCCCTTATTCTAACTGTATCCCAATATTGTCAGCCAGCCGAAAATAATTAACAATATTAAATGAAATGTTTTAGGGGGAAACTCATATTACTAATGACGATGATTTTTCGGCTCTGGCTCTTAGACCATTACATTAAATATTTGTGCCTTAAAGGTAATTTCTAAAATAAATCGATATCAAATCTGAAATTTTTTTGTAGGCCAAGTGTGCTTATTAGCCAAAGCGTTAACAATAGCAAAAGGATAACATTATTAATGGAGTACACCCAACCTTGTGATTACCGCTCAGCTTAAACGACGGGTATAATAATGCAAAGCAAATATTGCACCAATAATAGAACATATGAATCGGAAGGAATATTGCAAAAATAAACACACAAAGGTCTCTCAACATATGAAATTCCATAATACTGGCACTAAAAACCTAACTGTCCCTAGAAAATACATAACAACAATTATACGCATGAAGCTGGACATGCTTGTTATCTTTTTTATCTTTGAGCAACTCGAAGGATTTGCATATACATATATACTATATTAGACATATACATCGCCACATATATCTTCCTAAATACCGAGTACCGTGAGTGCCGGGTTTTCCGATGTTTAACCCATCTTTTATGCCCCAGTTCCGTCAACGCTGCCAAAAGCACTGAAACATGCAAATATTGCATTTCACAGCACCTTTTAGACAACATAGTGATGCCACGGACGTTATTTTTTAAATAGCTACTACCTAAATATGTCTGCCCGGCAGGGCTGGGATTGAACCCGGATCTTGTTGGCGCGGCGAAGCTCTTGACCACTACGCACTACCAGGTAGACCCATCTGCTCATCTGTATAAAATCAAAATATTACACTTCAGATCAATATGAAACTTGTAATGTTAAGTGTGATCTAGATCATATATTCTTTCATTGTAACAAATACATAGCCGAAACTAACAGCTATTTGAAAGTATTTTAATCAGGGTGTAAAAGCTATTTATCTTTAACATTCTTAATCTTTTAGCCCTGGAGAGCACAAGGTAGTAATGCATTGATTTTTTTGAACAGATAAACTTAAAACTATAAATTGTGTACCATGTTGAATTAGTGCTTTTTAATAGTAGGCAGTAGAATAATCTTGCTCTTTTTATCCTTATATTACTTCCTTTTAAGTGATCTTCCTGGTGTGTTTAAAACAAAAAGTCAGCCCTGATCGACCCCAGTGACATGAAGTGTGTCCTATCATATAACTGATAGTTTTAGCTTGTATTTACTCTTTATTATTAGTATGATAAATAATTAGAAGAAATAAAATACAAAACTTTTACCTAAGTAACACTTTGTGACTGGCTGAATGGCTGATCATCGGCCAACGAATTCTTGGATAGAAATAAAGTAAACAAACCTTGTTTAGCCAGCGTTTTATTCAGGGGGCAAGGCGGGATAGAGTTCTTGCTAAACACACTGAATAGCAACCTTGATTAAACACACTAAAATAACATCACTCCGATATGCTTTGTGTTGCCAAGCCTTATTACCATAATCATTTTATAAATCGATGATTCTTTACTTTTAAAAAATATTTTTAAAGCCTGACATTTTTGTTTATTATCTGGAAGAAAAATTATCATTCACTTTAGATGCTCAATAGCAAACCTTTTCAATATGCTGACAGCGCAGCGATGTATGTTGAAATGGCGGCAATTCAAAAGTTTCTATTACTGTTTTGATCGACAATGGCTGAATGCAGTATTATCTCCCCAATTAAATCATTTACTGGAAAAAATCGTTGATGTCGTTGCGCTTACTGATTTATAATTGAGTTGAAGCCCACATATTAACCGCAATTAAAAAGGTAGCTTAAATGTCATGGACGTCTTTTAAAAAGGAAAAAGAAGTGAGCTGATTAAGAGGACGACCGTTGGCTCTTTACTATACAAAAAGTATCTATAATTTTATTCTAATTAGACCTACCCACATATAAACAATTGTTATATTGATTAAATTGTATTGTATTTAAATGATTTATAGCGTGTATCACTCTTATACTCCATAACAACACCACTTCTTCGTTCATTTCATACTGATATCATTATAATAATCGATTAAAAAAAGCAATTTGCTAATTAAGGCACTTTTTTCTTTATTTTCGTATTTCTTTTCTTCAATAACTATTCATACTCTTTAGTATTTTTTTTTATTTTAATTATGTATTTGGGTCTAATATGCTTGTTTACAAAAAACAGTACGAAAAAAATGGCGGATACTGACGCATACGCACAAAAAAAAATGTGATGAAAGATATTCGATTACTGTTGATCAGAATCAGTTTATAAAACGTGTTATTGAATAACCTACTAGAAAGAGATAAAATGACATCGATGTGCCAGCTGACCAAATAAACCATGTGGCTGGTGCAATCGAATCTTGGAATGTAATGATTTCAAAATAAATTTTTATATTTAAATCGATGTTGCCTATATTAACACAAAAACCAATAATATTTTGAATAATTTTATTACATTATCAAGATAATTTCCCGATTTTGATTTTTGAGATCTGGCAATTTGTTTACGTTTTTCCAAAACAAAAACAAACAGATCACTATACTAAACACCCTGCCTACAAACTGGCGTTGCGTTAATTCTAGTCCTTGAGTTCGTTGTCATCAGCCTATTGCCATTAAATTTTAATAAAAAAAATAATAACTTATTTGTAGAATACAGTTCAACTTGACATCTAAATTATTATTATATTAACCTCTTCACCAGTTCAACTTTATTTCCACTTTAGGACGACCATGGCACTTTAACCATTGTCACAACTGAACATAATTGTGGGCTTCTACAGTAATGAAGCACCATCAATTAATTTTTCATTTAATTGCACTTTGATAATGCTTGTTCCCCAGCCCTATTTATAAAAAATGCCCCAAATTGCCGCCTTTTTAGCATGGCGAACGCGCTTGCGCAGAAAATACCCTTAAGCCCATATTATGGTTTTAAAATACCTTAAAATTTGTTTAAGCGATCAAAATTTAAGAAGCGGGCGAATTTTTGAACGAGGCAGATAAAAATACAGCTTTTTGTTTTGGGGTTTTTTGTATCGTGCTTAGTTTTCTAAAAAAAATTAAATCCACAATCAAAGTTTCTTTTGAAAAATTTTGAGACTTAATTTAGTAAGACTTATTAGTTTCGATGGTAATATTATTTAATTTAGTATCTGTTATTGAAAAATAGTTAATAAAAAATTTTAAAAGTAACTTCCAAAAATTTTTTTTTCTTTTGTTTTTGTGGCCCGGAAATATCCATTTAAGTGGATTTTATTTTTTTTTTCTTGAAAAGACTTAATCCAGACTCCGCTAAAACTACTGTTCCCATCTTTTAAGGCTAATTCCAGAACTTTTGGCAGTTCCTTTATCTCTAGAATATCTAGACTGTAACTAGTACCTACAGACTTTTTCTTTGTTTTAAAAACTCCTCTTTATCTTAAAGTTCCATGTTAAGAAACTGCCTCTTATATTTCCTAAGAATATACGTTGTAAACCTTCGTAAACTGTCTAAAGGGCAACAAAAAAGATATTTTTTTTTTAAAAATTAAACGGGGAAATGTCAAAAAACTTTTAGGAAAAACCTAATTCCCGGGGTTCCAAAAAAAAACCCAAAAAATCTATACAAATTTTGGGTCCGCAAACCTTTTTTTCAAAAATACGGGGTTTAAAAATTTTTTATTTTTTTTTTCTTTTTTTTAAATAAAATCTAGGGTGATTTTAAAATTAAGAAAAAAATTGGTTTTCCGGGGGTTTTTGGGGATGCCCCGGATTCGAATCTAATCTTTTACGGCTCTTACTTGTAGGGGGGGCCACCTAAAACCCCTTTTTACTATTTTGAAAAATCACCATTTTTGGGAAAGGCCCCTTTTTACATTTTTAAGTAAATTAAATAATTTTTTTGTCATTTTACGTAAAAAAGGTAAACTTGTTAAAAAGTTGATATGAGCAACCGTTTTCGAGAAAATTTTGGTTTTAAAAAAATTACGACGCATCTGATTTTAATATAAAAAAAAAAAAAAAAAATTAAACAAAATGTATAATTAAACAATATGTATTTTAATTTTAAATAAAAAATTAAATTTTCTTTAAAAAATTTTTCCGGGAAAAATAAACTAGGTTTTATAATTTTTAAAAATTTCCCAAACACATGTCAGGTCTGTGGTGAACACCCCCGTATCCCCCAAAAAAAGGGCCCTTCGGACCCCTATTTGTATAGACTTTTTTGTTTATTTTTTGGAACCCTTAGACCGAAATTGACATTTTTTCTAAAAAACCCGTATAAACCCCTTTTTTCAGTTGCATAAAAAATGCTAATGTCTTAAAACAATTTAAAAAAAAAATCAGAAATTCGTTATTAAACATTTTTATTAAAGCGCTTTTCATCTGTAAAAAATATTTTATTGATTTTTAGATGAAAAGGGTAAACACGGACAGTTTTTATTTTTCCCAAAGGAGCACTTAGATTTTTATTAGATAAACGAGTAATAGTAGGAAAAGCCTTCGATATCAAAAATTTCATTTGTCTGCAGTTATAGTCCCATAACAAAATCCTATAGGTAACATTATATATTTTTTTTACTGTTTTCGATAAATGAACGCAACGTTCCTTGTTTTAAAAGTTTTTTTGGAACGGGCACAGTGTTTTTTTTTTTTTGGGGGCCCTTTTTAGAAGCCGAAAAAAAACCAAAAAAGGAAACCCCCCCTAGCCCTCCCCTTACAATGGGAACCCCTTAGAAAAGCCTAAGAACCCTTCCCGGCCCCACTGGTTAAAAAGGGGGGCGGGATAAAAGCCCCCGCTTGCCCCGGGCTGACATTTTGGTCCCATAAAAAAAGGGGCTTTGGAGCTGGAATATTCGGGGCCCCCAGTTTTTCCCCTTTTACCGGGGCATCTGAACCTTTTTAAAGGGGAGGTTTTTTTTGGGGGTTTTAGATTTTGAGGACTGCCCGTAAAAAATTTTAAAAATTTTTCCCCGATACAAACCAAGGGTTTTTGTCCATGCTTTGAAAAAACCAAAGGGATGCGTCCCAAATGGGAAAAACAATCGGGTTACAACTGTGGAATCCCCGGGCCTGGGGTTTGAACCCAGATCCTTAAAAGGGGGGGCGGGAAAAATTAGGGGGAACTCCGATATATTAAAGGCCAAAAATTAACTTAAAAAAAAAATTTGGACGGCTGAACTTTTCCCCAATTCAAACCCCCCAAACCCTGATTAAACTATGGGCAATTCCCTTAAAACTCGGGGGGGCTGACCCCTTAAAAAATTAAAAAAAACAAGAAGCCTACAAAATATCCCATGTGAAAGGGGTAATGGAAAAATATTTTTTTCCCCACAACCCCCCCAAAAATTAAATTTTAATAACCCCTTTTTTTTCCCGGGGGGGGGGAAAGTTTTTCCCCCCCGGGGTAAAAAAAATTTTTGGGATTAGGGGGGAAAAAAATTGGAAAAGACCAAATTTGGGGGGGGGGGTTTTTCCCCCTTTTTTTAAAAAAAACCAAAATAAAAAATTTCAAAGAATTTTTAAATAAAAAAACACTTTTTTGGAAAAAACCCATAATGCCTAGAGTTTTAAAGACGTTTTCGGACAAAGAACATTATTTAAAAATTTTTAAAATGAAAGACAAAAAAAAACCAAAAAAACTGTAGCAATTAAAATTTTCCCAAGAAATTTATTTTTTAACAAATTGACCTTTGTAGGAAAGGGGAAATTTTTGGCTTTTTTTTCCACAGCAAACCAATTTATTTTTGGGACATAACTTAACAAGTTTTAAGCCCCTTTTTATTTAATTTGGTTTCCCAAAAGAAAAAATTCCCAAAGGATTTTTCTATTTTTGTTTGTAGCCTTCTTTGGCTTATCTGTTAGCCCCCTCATTTTCTAAGTAGCCTTTATGGCCTGGGACGCGGTAAGAAAGGAACTCGAAAAGATTAAAAAAAACACCTTTATGCGATGTCTTTGGGCAGTACTTACCAAAATTATACTACATATTAACTTATGCAACAAAAAGCTTACTAATTTATTAGGTTATATAAAGTGCTATATTTCCAGCAACAAAAACTTTAAATGAGCTGACACATAATGTATTAAGACCGTTTGGCTCTCAGCTAAATGGAAGAGCTTTTATCTTATTAAAAGTAACGAGTTAACTCAATAACTTAGTAACGATATTTCCAAGCTAGTTTAGTGTTATTTTAGAGGATCAGTTAAAAGACAATTATCCTGAGTAAAACAACTTAAGTTCCGTTTTACGAGAACTATTCCGAAAACTTCCTACCTACTTTAGAAACATTGATATTTTATAGTTACTATGGCAATATAAAAAAAAGATCGGGAATATCGATCATCCTAAAACTTTCGGCAAAATTACTCTATAATGTTAAAATTAGTACACTAAACTATTTCAAACACTCACTTTGGATTATTTACTGTTATTGGGAAGAGTTAAATGGTAAATTTAATAAATATGTTTATTTTAACTGTTTGCGTTTAGAATTAAAAAAATAATTTGAAAAAATAATTTCTATGCTTCCTTAAAAGTGTTAGACACAAGGAAGTTTAAAAGTGTATGGAAGCCCAATACTGTAGAACAAAATTGTCCAGGCGTGCAGTGCAGCGGGAATAGGGGGATTGACCCCGCGGAGTTTGCGCAATGAATAGTAGGTTAGAGCCGGACTTCCATAATTCTTTGTTACTATCTATAAAGTTGACATCATCAAATGTCAAATTCCAGCATTCACTGTTTTTTTTTTATTTTTTGCACCAAATTCTTGGTTATTAAACGATACTGCCATAGAATATTTAAAATTATTGTGTAATATTGAATTTTATATCATCTGATATAATATGGAAAGAATAGATGGCGCCACTTTACAGCCTTCTATTTAAATGTTCGATATTTTTGGGAGTTTTATTTTTTTACCAAAAATATTTGTAAATAAATAAAAACACGATTTTTTAAAAATAAATTTCAAACATTCATGAGACAGAATAACAGTGGTTAAAAATGTTTAGTAACCTTTGGTACCTAGGTATCCATTGTAACAGTAACCGTTAATCCGTTAATTATTATGTGTCTACAGTATGTCGAGCTTAAAAAGTTGATAATGTAAGTTTAAGAAACCAAAAATCTAATTTATTTTTAAACAAATACAGAAAAAGCAAAAAGGAACTTTAACATAAAATTGTGCTTTCTTTTATTCAATTAGAGGAACCTGTATATATTAAAATTTGCCTGGTCTGCCCAGTAATTAATAATTTTGATCCTTTAAAAGAATGCACTAAATTATTAAATGACATAAAAGTACCTAGATGTAAACCTTATTTCTTTTTATTAATCCACAGAAATACACAAACATTGCGGAAATCATCTAGAAGATAGTTAAGATTGCCTTACTTTTCTCACTGCTATTTCCTATGAAATTTTCATTTTCTATTATTCATAATTGATATATTATTATTTATTCGGTTACCTAACGTTACGTCTCATAAGAAGCACCTAATTTAAATATAAGAAATACTTACCCAAAGTAAAAATGCCGGATGTTACCCTTGATTTGCAAGACAAACCATACAACCTCTAGTCATTTGTTACGATATTATAAGAAAAACAATAAACCAAAATTATAGTCACAATTTAATAAACACTAGTCACTAAAATAAGAAGGTTTTTATCAATCCACAAAAAACTTCTTCACCCACAAATTATAATCACACAAAGCAAAACGAAACTAATACGGCTCTCATAAAAGTATAATTGTATCAGTGTGAAGTAAACCGTTAAATTATTTCGTGGAAATTCGTTTTGCGTAAAATCGGCGGGGCCAACTCTGACAGTTATTTTCATACTGGGCTGGACATTTTTTGATCAAATGGGCCATAGCATTGGGCTTCCATACACCTTTAAACTTCCTTGGTTAGACAATGTAATGGTTTTAATTAAAAAAAAAACTCTAACTTGAACTAGACTCTACATGATCAGATATTTATGACAATTCCATATATTAAAGGAACTTCGGATAAGATTCGCAGAATCGCAAATAAGTATAATATTAAAAGGGCATTTAAATCCCAAACCACTATAAGAAGTATTCTCACTAAGACGAGACCGGACAGCAATGTTTCAAATAATGACTGTATCTACCGAATTCCCCGTGAATGTAGTGAGTATACATCGGGAAACCAAAAAGACCACTCGAAATTAGAGTTCATGAACACAAAAAACATACGGAACGAGGTGAAACGTCGAAGCTAGAGATTGCCGAACACGCTTGGTTAAAAGAACACCCCATATAATGGTCGAAAGCAAATATTATTTATAAAGAAACCCATTGTAAGAAAGGAAAATTTAAAGAAGCTGTAACAATTGTAAACAAACAAAATGTATTTAGCAAGCCTAGTATAGATATTCCGAATATTTGGCAGACATTGCTGAACCCTGAAAAATCGGTCAAGCTTCGGTGAATAAGGAAAAGTCGTAGCTTTTAAGAATAGTTTTAGTTATCATTTGAAGACGGTTAAAAATACATCACTAATCAAAATGTTGATTGTTGAATAAAGAAAATGAGACTCCAATATTTTAGTGTTATGAAAACAATTTTAATAATAAATCATTTGTACAAATTTTTTTTACCGAATATCTCTTAAGCCTAAACTAGTAACAATATACTTACATAATTAATTATAATTTTGTCAACACCAGAAACCGACTTAAAAAAAAAAAATAATAAAAAGCTCCAATAATGTTTAACGACCAGAAGATTTTTAACATGCCTAGTATTGACATCTTAAATATCCAACTTCGTTGTTGAAACGTTAAAACTCTTTCAAGCTTTGGTGAAAAACGAATAATATATGTCATACCTGTAACAGAAGTTTTAAGTTATCACTTGGAAACGGTTGTAATCACATCGCTAACTGAAAGTTGTGTATCAAATAAATAACGGCCGAGTAATGATCGCGTTGTTAAATTTAGCAATGAATTAGCAATTGTTAAAAGTTAACGACGGTTTAGAATGTTTAACAAAACGTTATTGTCAGTGTTATTCAATGATTTTAGTAGGCAACCTGTCAAAATCCGACATTTTGTTAAACATTCTAAACCGTTGTTAACTTTTAACAATTGCTAAGTCCACTGCTAAATTTAACAACGCGATTATCACTCGGCCGTAAACGTTCAAGATTCTGGTTTTATTAAAACCATAATATTTTTTTTTGTTTCAGAAAATTTACAATATCTCAGACTGGGAGATAATAATATACACACCATACCTACGGAGGCCCTAAAGCGGCTGCATCGGCTCCGTCATCTGGATTTGAGAGCTAACAACATTTCTTTTATAGCTGAGGATGCGTTTGCTGGATTCGGAGATTCCATTACATTCCTCAATTTACAGAAGAATGAGTAAGTATAGGTTTTTTTTTTTTAATTTGAACAAACAGACAGATGTTTGTGATAAAATCGCAACTAAGAACTGACCGCAAAATTAGTCTGTTTTTTTAATACCTGTAACTTCGACTAGAATTAATAAAATACTATGTAAGAGTGCTCAAAATTTTTATTCGATCATACGCTTGTGCAAAAAGCAAGATTAATTGTTTTAGAAGCTATATATTCATTTAAATAAAGGATTAACTACAGGGCCGGATTTAACTTTTTGCCTCCCATGGGTTAATATATGTTTGCCGCCCTAATCAGTCAGTATTTTTTGGATATCAAAACAAAAAATTTAGCATTAAAAGAATTCACTAGTAATTCTTATTAAAATTTATTAAACAAACTTAACAAAAGCAAATAATACAAAAAATTAAATAATAATTCTTTAACACAAACAAATTTCATAATATAAAAACAATATGTAAAATAAAATGGTAAAATAAATTAGGTCATTTTTCTTTAAAACTTTTTTTCTGCAAAATCATTAATTATATCATTAAAGTTTTCGATTGCATTTTTTTAAATATTAATCGTTATTTGGCCGACCATAATATTTGCCGCCCTCTGGTTAACTATTCCCCTTATTTTTGCATTCCGCACGTGCATAAAAAAAGATTAATTGCTACCTCCAAAAAAAAAAAATCCCTTTTTTACATGATTTTCGAAGTATTTTTGCCCCCTAAATACGCATCCGTTGCTAGTTTTACTTAGCAAATTTTAAAACTCTTCAGAAAAGAAAATAATTTTTCCTTTGGAATACGAATCCGTACTAGTACAATTTGCAGAGCGAAATAGAAGCTATTTTATTAAATAAAATTTAACAAAAAACTGTTATTTCCATTTTAAAAAAAAAATCCATAGAGAAAGTCCAAAAAACAAAATCCGTACAAAACTTAGCTTTTTTTTTTTTTTTTAATTAAAAAAAAACTGTTTAAAATAGTCTTTTCTTATCTTAGAGTGAAAAATTTTAATTTGATTGTAACTTAATCGCTATGCTGGCAATAGTACTCTGTCATAAAATCCACAAATAAACATAATTCTTTATACCAAATCCTTATTGGTAAATTTTTCTCAGAAAAAGTCGGAAAAACCGCTAAACAACTTTTTAAAAAATTTATAACTTAGACCCTTTTAAAGTTAAAAAGCTGATCTTCGGAAAAAATGTATTACTTATATCATGTTGTTTATATGGGCTAAAGGCAAACATTGTCCAATATGATTTTTTTAATCGCATTTTAAATATTTTACAGTGATATTATGGACAATTCAGCGTATTACCTGAAATTGTCCGATTTGAATGTAGTTAAAAGATATTAAACTGCATTTTATAATCTACAACTTGTAAATCTTGAATTACCATATACATTTGTCAAAAAAAAGTGTGAAAAAGGCGCTCTGGGAGTAGAGTAGTGGGGACTTAAACTAAGCCATAGAAATACGAACGCCTGGCGCCAAGCATTTTCCCTAACCCGCTTCGACGCCTCACTACTCTGCCCCAAAAGAAAATAGTGCATAATACACAATTTTCGAGGTCGTTTTTTACACTTTTCGCCAAATTTATAATGAAATCAAAGATATACAAGTTGTAGATTAAAATATAAAGTTTAATAATCCGTTCAAACGTGATTTTTGTAAATAAGTTACTTTTTTTGCCAAAAAGCAAAATAATAAGTAAATAATAATTGTCAACGGGTAACATATAATATGAAGATTATTAAAATATACTTAGAACAAATTAATTTTTACCAAAACTGAAGAGTGCAGACTCTTCTACAAAAATTGTTATCTTTCATTCATGCGGTAGCAAAGCCCAAGGCCACTTGCAGTTATATATCCCCACACATTAACTGAAAATCTACCACTTGCTTTAACTCTTTGGGTATACTTCCCATCAAATCTTGTGTTTCGCGGTCTGTACACTCTAACTCGCCCATTATAATAAGACTGAAAGGTCTTCTTATCGGTAACAACGAGATTTCCACAAAACTCCAACTCTTTTTTTAAGTACTGCAAAGCATATCTCACTCTCCGCTCTTTGTTAAAAGCCGTTAAAAATAGTTTCTTGATAGCAGCAGGATTTTTTAAAATTGGATCTTTTCTTGGCGCGGCGTCTTGCTACTCAAACAGATCCAGGAAATTCTGTTTGTCCATATACTTTCACAATGGATGGTTTTCCAAATAAGTTACCAGTCTATTATTTTGTTTCTCGTTTGATACTCTTTTTCTGCCACTTCCTCACAATCTATTTAAGAGTGCATTTACGCTACACCTTAGGGGTCGGGCGAAAGGACGCGGAAACGGTGGGCGGAGACTATCAAACTCCCACTACCATAATTTTCGTATAGCCGCATTAAAAATATTATATTTTATTTAGATTCTTCCAAATTCGGTGTATCGATGCGATGTTGTTTCCGATTGCAAGCCTACAGGAGATAACGTTTTTCGGTAACTATTTTTTACTTAAATGACATAAATTATACACCATTTTACAGGTAAGGAAATAATCTATGTCTCTGCTGTAATGGATTTCTGAAATATGAGTCGAGTTAAGAGAAAAAAGTATCTAAACATAACCGATTTTAGGGTAACTTTCACTCAAGTGTTGACTTTCATATAGTTTTTGAAAATTATTGATAAAATATACCGTTTTTAAGAAAAACATTATGGACTCTTAAGAAACCACTTTTTTGCCACTTTCGCTTTAAATCTTAAATGATACTTTTTGGTAAGTTAATTTCCTCGGATATTTACCTTATGGCGCGATTTTCTTTAAATAACATAATCATTTTTGCTCTTTGTAGTTTGTTCGTTCTATTTATTTAATTAAAAATAATTTTGTTCTAAATATATATTATATTATTCTTGAAATAATATGTTATCCGTTCACATTTATTTTTTGCCACAATTTTTAGGTAAAGTGATTTGCTATTAAATTTTAATTGACAAGAAAATCTCTATATAGTATGCAATAGTTATATTTGTTCCATTAACCTTCAGCCTATCGCAAATTGCTGAAAATCGTTAGAAAACGAATAATTTTAAAAATAAACGGAATTTGCATGAGCATAATACATAAAAATGGGGGTATGTAACGCTTTATGACATGTAGCTTCTAGAACAATAAATATTGCTTTTTGCATAGGTTTTTACCACCCCGGGATTTTGGCCCCTCGTTGTTTTTTAAATTAATTCCCCAGGCGAAATTGCAAGCAAAAATTTTTTTTAAAATTTTTATGACAGCTCACGAAGGATTATTATATATGTATTTAAAACCCAAACGGATTATATATACATACAAAAACCCAAAAAGTACCAAAAAGTACCGGGTGCCGGGTTTTCCCGGGGTTTTAACCCCGTTGTTCCGTCAACGTTGTCCAAGCCTGAAACATGAAAAGGGGTTGCATTTCACAGCACCTTTTAGAAACCGCGGTAGTACCACCACGGACTTATTTTTAAATAGCTACTCCCAAAAAAAGTGTCTCTTCCCCAAATCGAACCGGATCGCCGGGCCGGGGGGCGCCCCAAACCTACCACTACTTTTTGGGAGAGACAAAGATTTCTACTATTGTTTAATAGTGCCGAATTAAGTGGTAAAATACGTGACTGACTGGGTGCCCTGTTCAAACACAAAAGCTGCCCTTGCACGCTGTTATCAAACCTCTAGCTTTAAAAATAAAAGATTCCTTATTCGTACAACAAAATTATTTTTTAATTTAACAAATACGGTGGCTTTGGAAACACTACAAAAATTATTTTTCTTTATTACTTTGTTTAATATTTGTGTTGTAAAAATATAATATTTCGTTGTTTAAATCGTTTTTATATACTCCACCAAGACTTGTGTGGTTTATAGCATTTTATATAACCATAATAAAACGTTTTATGGGTTTTCAAAAACAGATAACACCAAGCAAAATAAAAGAGTTATGGTTTTGCTATAAAAATTTTAAAAAATGAAAAATTACGCTGTACCGACTTTTAACAGTAACGTAATTATCCATTTAAGTAGATTCTATGTGTTCCCTACAACAAAAATTTTAATATTATATCAAAGTGATTAAAAGGGTTTTTTTTGTAATATAGTATACTAGCCTACAAAAAATGGGTTTACAAATGGTTTTTGACTATAATACTAATAACTAAGAAAAGGTCTTTTAATCTCATATTATGCACTATTTTTATCTTATTTTATTATATTTAATAATAATAACAAAAAGAACAATATTACTTTATAACGACATAAGATTATACATCTTTTTGACAAAGCATAACAAAATAATACTATGATAATAACAAAAAATCAATTCTAAATTATCTTATATTTAGACAGTACAGGGTCTTTGATTATATTTACGTGGCTTCTGAGGCCTTTATTTTTAAAGAAAGAAAAAAATGTTTTACATGAAAATTGTAGGATTTTTTTCATATTATCTTTTGAAATTATCAGTAAAGAAATATCGCAATAAGAAAATGGAAAAATATGGGCAACTTCAACTTTTTTAAATGAAACATCCTGTATATTATGCGCTACAACGAAATATCTTTTTCTGGTTTTAAATATATATACATTGATGATATTTGGATGAACCATTTTTGAGATATTTTAGGTTAAATTATTAATAAATTTCAAAAAAGTTTCATATTAGTATCAAGAAAGCCATGGAAACAATAAAATTGATATGTTGCTGAATTTGGTAAGGGTTTTCCCTGGACCAATAATGTTTATTTTTGTGATTAAACATTCCTGCTAAAGTAAGGAAGACTTGTCGGTGAATAGAATTTTTTTAAAAACTCTAGATTCTGCTGCATAAACCACTATTTCCAATGCATATTCGGTCCTGCATGTTTTGTTCAGGAAGATTCCGAAGGACATAAATTTATAAGGATAAAATTTGTAAAATTTTAAGGTTAAATAAATTTTATAATCTGTTTTATTAAGTTCAGATGCCGCATCCGAAATTGATATTTCAGGATTTTCCAAAATTATTAAAAGCAGTTAGTGCTAGTCCAATAGAAAAAGTATAATAATTATCCTGAAAAAACGAGAATATCCAAAACTTTGTTTTCATTTCGTGCTGCAGTCCTTTTCTTCATTTTAAAGCTTTTTCATTCAATAAACTTTCTTACTATGTATTTAATAGTATCTATAGATGGTACCCCTTGTTAAGGATATAATATATGTAATATTCCCTTTGCACTGTCGTCACATTATTATTGTTACTATAAAAAAGACGCATAATAGAGATTTTTTGTTCTTCTGAGTATCCCATCGACAAAAAAGCAATTCAAACTACTTTTAATAGTTAAAATGATAAATTTTAACTTTTTACAATATCAATACGTCAAATTTATTAAAACAATTATATTGTTTTCATAGCTTTCTTGATACTAAAATGATTTTTTTTTTATTTATTTATATTTTAAGCTTAAATATCTCAAAAAATTTTATCCCCAAAAATCATCAATGTTTTATATCTGAAATCAGAAAAAAAGATCTTTTATTGTGGGGCATATACAGGGTTTTTCCATTTAAAAAAGTTAAAATTGCCTTAATTTTTCCATTTTTTTATTGTGATATTTTTTACTGATAATATAATTTTAAAAGGGAATATGATACAATTTTTATAAAAAAATTTTTTTCTGTCTTCAAAAATAAAGGCTCCAGAAATCACGTAAATATAATCAAAGACCCTGTACATAATAAGTTTTTCCTAACAATAAGTTTCTTAAGAACAATTTAAGTTTATAGAAACAACCTATATTTTTAATATTAACATATAAAGGATTAAACATTTTTGAGTCATAAATTAGGATTTTTTAAAGTAGAACATAGATTTGGAAGATAAAGTTAAGAATTTTGTGTAGTATTGTGCGAAAAATTCTTAGTAAAATATAGATAAAAAAATTAATTCTTTTTGATATAAATAATAGATTACGTCAGTCTTTGAACGTAGATTAATTTACAAATATACTGCTCTCTTTTGAAGAAAAACACTGAATATAATAAATACTGATAAGAATTTCCCCCAAAAAAAATGCCATATTTTATAATCGATTTAATTAAAGACAAATAAAAATATTTCAAAATGAAAATTTTCCTAATTTTTGAGAAAGAACTCTAATAACGTAAAAATTAGATAAAAGTTAACACATAATCGACAAAAGCCCCCAAAAATTTAATATATGTTGAGGATTTTATAATTTCATCATTTAAAATTATGTAATTGAATGCACATTTAAAAATTAAGATATTAGTTTTAGTTATATTAAAAGAAAGCAAGTTAGAGATATATCATAATTTAATTTTTTAAATATAATTTTCAATATATTATCTTTTTTTAAATCTTTGATTGTTGTCATTAGTCTGCTTTTTATTTTAGCATAAAATCATTAAGTGGCATGATCTTCGAAAACCTCAATTCATTGGAGACGCTAAATTTGCAAAATAATAAGTTGATGCACGTGCCCGAGGATGTAATGGAACCTATTGTGGATACTTTAAGAGTAGTGGATATAATGGGTAAGAAATTGTATTATTTACTACAATCTAAAATAAAGTAATTTTATACAACTGGTAATTATGAGACTTTTAAATTTTAGGGTTTTTTTCCATATTATAAAAAATTGCCCAAAAGGGGCAAATTTTCCCCTTTAGCCCTTTTTAAAAAAAAATCATTTATTTTGTTACACTTTTCAATATCTTATATTAAAGAGGATATATTGGCGAAACCCTTTTTTCCCAAAAAATCATTTCTTATAGCCGAAATACACGATCATCGGACCGGTCGTCTCGCGTCCTCAAGCGCGTTTTCCCAACTTTAAACGCGATTTTCCAAAACTCATTTTTTTGCTGGGTGCATGGATTGCTGGAAAATTTCTGGACCAATCTTGATGCCGCTTTGCTATTTTGTAGAGAATTGAACTGGCTATGGTTGCAACCTCAAAAGTTAAAATCGCTTTAAAATTTTGGATTTTACGTACGTTTAAATAAAACAAAAAAAAAAATTTTTTGCAAATTTTGTGAAAAATTAAGGACTTTACTTTTTGAGATTTCGACCATAGCTATACTCATATATTTTAATAATTTTTTGGTCTCGTCTTTTTCGACTACCCAGTTATAGGCCAGGAAGTGAAGCATTTTGGCTCGCAATTTTGTCGTCCAGCATGGATTTACTTGAAATTTTCACAGAAGGTAGGAAATAGACCAAGAATCATTTTCTATGTCATGCCGCTGTACGCTAAAATCTTGGGGTGGTTGCCACCCCATCTCGGGTGTGGAAATTTTTCATTACATTTTAACCATGGAAATCGATGGAAAGAGAAATTAAAAAAAAAAGGTTTTTTATGTTTTCTTCGTAAAACTAATATTTTTCGAGTTATTCGCAGTTTTTCAACGAAAAAATCAACTTTTTTAGAGGGTTTTTTGAAAATAACTCGAAAAATATGCATTTAATCAAGAAAACTGTAAATATCAAAATTGTCGCTTTTGGAAAAACGAACAAGATTTATAATTTTTCTAAGACCAATACAAACCAAGATACGGCATGTTAAAGGTTAGCTTTTTTCGTCAAATGCATAATTTGAAATATTCAAAGACAAATAACGGGAAAACTTTGCATTTTTCGAGAAAACCTTTTTTTTCAAGTATACAATTAGACCTTTCAAACAAAAAAAAAAACTTTCTAGCAAAAAAATTAACCCTTATGATCAAAATAGGGGGGGTACTTTTTTTTTTCTACGAGAAAATTGTGAAAACAACCCCCCAACTCCCTAATTAAAATTAAAAGGGGGGGAAGCCTTCTGTAATTCTTTTTATATATTGTATTTAAAAAAGAAGTTTGACCTATTTAAAACCAATTTTGAAAAATTGGGTTTAAAGATAAATATATTTTTTGCAATTTCGTATTTTTTCCCTTTTCTTCAAAATATTCCAAAATTAAATACAAAAAATTTAGTAGCTTTTTTAACATAAAATTTTCATGTGCATAGATTTTCTTTAGAATATTTAGTGAGCAACACTCCCTTTGTCAAAACTCACCCCCTTAAAAACTAAGGATCTTACGGAATTTAATCCACATAGTCTTATGTCTTAAACCCCACAAAATCATTTTTGAAAAAAACTTTTATCACCAAAAATGAAGGAGCTATCTTTATAAAACGTTTTTTTTTCAAAAATGGAAAGCCCTTGGGAGTGTAATGCCATTTTCAATATATATATATACAGTGTGTCCCAAATTGGTGGGGAATGTATGGGGATCTTGGAAACCACGATAGATAGAAAATCGGAAAATGGGGAAAGTTTTGAACAATTATGTTGGTAAGTTCCCTTTACTCTGGTTAATCTTTTTGGTTTTGAGAAATTTTGAAAGAACCTAATCATGTATTTTGAAAATCCAATATTTTTTATAAAAATTTTTCAAATTTGTAAAAACTTCTTCAAAGCAACTTTTTTTGTAGAATATAGAGTAGTCAATTTTTATTTTCTACGTTTCGGGTTTTTAAAATCATCATCAACTTTATTTTTTCATATGGACGCCATATTGGATTTTTACGCAGTAAATAGTGCTTTTTATTCTGATTTTTAAAATTATAACAGTTATAATTTAAAAGTTTAAACCTCATTTTTTAAAAACAAATATTTTCTTAGTTGGCCTTGTTCCGGGAACGTCTTTTTTTTAAACAATAAAATACAAGTAATTTGCAAAATAGATAACGAACAGATATTTTACAGAAATGGGTTTCGTGAACATTGCTATATTATTAATACCGTGTTACAACAAAACTACACCTAACAAGTTAATTGAAACAAGTGAAAACACAAATAATGAAAAGTGGCTAAACTAATATTCCTACTAAAATAAAGATGTAAAATAACTACTTAAAATTCAAAATGTTTTCCATATTTATTAACATATTAACAATATTTTTTAAATAATCCTAACTACCCTATGAATGGTTGACTTAGGTATGTAGAATTCTGTAAAACTTCCGAATGTAAGCAAATTTGTAACCAGTTTTCGAAAGTATGTTAGTTTAGGATGCTGCCTTTCAGGAAAATTGTCGAAATACGTTTGCGCAGCTATATTAACATTTCTATTGCTTTGGAAATAACGTTGCAAAATATTAAGTTTTTCTTTAAATAATTAACCACTTTACAAAGTTGAAAAAATTTTAATAACGTACCCAAGCTAACTTGATAATGACGCTAGTTGACATTCGCCGGAGTCAATGCCAACTGAGAAAATATAGGTTTTTTTTAAGTGGATAAGGTTATAAACTCCTAAACTATAACATGTTATATATTGTTGAAATAGAATAAAAAGCACTATTTGGCTGAAAAAAAATTAATATGGCCCATATAAAAAAAGTAAAGTTGATGATGATTCTCAACTTTACTTTTTCATATGGGCCCATTACATTTTGTGGTAACACATTTAACGTTATAGCTATGTTCGCGAAAGCCCTTTCTGTAAAATATCTGTTCAGCTTATCTATTTTGCCAATTACTAATATTTTATTGTTTACAAAAAAAAATGACGTTCGCCGGAATCAAGGCCAACTGAGAAATATTTGTTTTTTGAAATAAATGAGGTTATAAACTCTTAAATTATAACATGTTATACATGGTTGAAATAAGAATAAAAAGCACTATTTGGCTGCGTAAAAATCCAATATGGCGTCCATATGAAAAAATAAAGTTGATGATGATTCTAAAAACCCGAAACGTAGAAAATAAAAATTGACTACTCGGTCATATTCTACAAAAAAGTTGCTTTGAAAATTTTTTACAGATTTAAAAAATTTTTCACTAAAAAAAAATTTTGCCGATTTTTCAAATCAAATCACTATTCGGGTTTTTTTCAAAATTTCTCAAAAACCTGAATAGATAAAACCATGTAGTAAACGGGATTAGCTACTAACATAATTGTCCAAAACTTTCCCCATTTAACCGATTTTCATCTATGGTGGTTTCCAAGACCCCCATACATTCCCCCCCAAATTTGGGACACCTGTAATATATAAATATACTACCACAAACCGGTTTTTTCGGCAGTAATACGTTATAATATGTTCCACTTTCTCAATTCAAATCGAAAGACAGAAAAGAACAAACCTCTGCTCATGTGTCTTAAGTTTTACAATGTTTGTATATAATTTTTGACAACAAGGGGTAGTTTACACCCCTAAAAATAACCAACGCCCATAAGCATAATATAGAATATGAAGTAAAGGGTGAGATGATCCTAATCCCAAATTTTTATGCAAATCGATGCAAGCCATGATCATTCTTTTGGGATAATTTTTTTTTATATATATAGCTCCAACAAGGGTGGTTTTAAGGGTTGAAATATTATAATATTATATCCTAAAGCATAAACCAACATTTTTCCAAACCAAATGTAGACCATATTAAAAATTAAAAGTTTGCACCCTTAAAAAACCAAAAGCGTACAACGGCTCAATATAGAACATGAATTATAGGGTGAAATGAGCCTAATCCCAAATTTTTGTACAAATCGATGCTGGACGAAAATATTGCGAGGTTTTGCCATTTTTTTAGCTTCATTTCCTGTACCATTACCTGAATCAAGTGCGCCCGTCTACCGAAGCATGGCGAGCATGACCTTTTTCGGCTTCATTTTATTAAATGGCGGTTTAACATTTTGTGGCGGAATTTTTTAAAATATTTAATTGGGTGAACGATGGAAGAATAAAAGGGTTTAAGCATTGTTTTACTTATTGTTTTATTTTACCTGAAAAAAAAAATTAAAGTAAAAATCGGAGCAAACCAGAAAACCGCTTTAAAAAATTTGATTAATTTGCCAATTAAAACAATTTTATATATTGAATAATAACAAAGTTATTATTGGCAGACACTTAATTTAAATAACCCTGTATAATATTATTAATGCTGTTTATCTTTATCAAGATAATTTTTGCGACTGCGAACTGCAATGGTACAAAAACTGGCTGCGCAATCTAAAAGACAAGGACGACGAGATGATGCAAAAGAAGAGGACAGTATGTACGATGCAACACGAACACCGGGAGTACAGCTTGCAGAGTCTGCCCCTCGACAAGATGAAATGCAAGATAAAATCTTACCAGAATTCAGCTTACAGTAGTGCTGATACGTATTTAGCTGTATCTAAAGCTCCGGTAGTCTTTAGTATATTTGTTCTAGCTAGATATTTACTGACATCTAGTTAAGATATTGTATTTGATATAGGTAATAGTTTAGATGTTTTTTCTTGGTAGGTAGAGATAGTTTGGCAAGGTCAATTTTATTATTGGATAAGTGGAAAGATCGCACAATAATTGGCTAGTTTGAGCAACAATAAATATTTCTTTTATATACCAACATTTAAAAGCCAATAAGAACGTAGAATATTTGTAGAATGTAATTATTAAAAGTCATTAAGTTCCCCCAAATATTTTCTTAATGATATTTTAATAAACATTCTTATAAATTGCTACTGGTGTTACTCAAAAAATATAACTGCCAGAAACAGTTGTAAAACACCCAAGCAATCTTAATTTAAAAGTTAAATTAAAAAATTTGTCCAATAAAAAAATTAACCATGCACAAAGCTAAACGTTAAAAAGTTACAAAGAATTAGACGATAGTTATTTACGTCATAAACATTTTTTTTAAATAATTTTAAATAATAATATTTTGCAAATTAGGGCATGTAATTGCTTCATAGTTTAGGAATCAGGCTTATTAGCATTTTTAAATATTATCTCTCTCTAAATGTGTCATCTGTCTTTTACGAATATACATCATCCTCAGTAAATCTCTTTTTTTAATATACAGATTGTCTCGAAATTGCTGCAAAATATTTCTAGGGCCTATTTTGTACAAGAAATATGGACGCAATATTGCCGTAAACGTAGTATGGGAAATTATTTTTTAAAATACTATAGACCCCTTAAAAAGGGGCATAGTGAAGATGGCTATGGCTGGGCATCTTTAAAAGAGTTAAGAATAAATTTGCATAAGATTCTCCAAGATTTTTTGTTCAAGAAAGGTGCTTTTGGTGGTTTTTAATACTATGATCCTACCTAAAAGTGTAATAGTTTGTTTAAATACTGATTTAATATACTATATATATATATATATTATATAAATAATAATATATATATATATATATATATATATATATATATATATATATATATATATATATATATATATATATATATATATATATATATATATATATATATATATTTATAATAAAACATGAAAATCTCTAAAATATTCTCAAATAAAGACACTGGCGCAGGATAGACTCTTAATTTTAATATTTTAAGGTAGCGACGTTCAATTTTCTATTTCAATTTAATTAACATGGGAAAAATTCTTTTTTGTTTAAAATAATCGTATTATTTACTAATATATGCGATGAAATCGATTTATACTACTTATATATTAAGTATAAATATTTTGATCCAAATTTTGTTACTGATTTATAAACGTTTGTAAGAAAAAACTTATTTTTCAACTAAAAGATATAATATTATTAAGAGGGTAACTTTTTTTGGGTGTGTTGAAATGAATATATTTAACTTACCAAAGTTAGTATACTTTATTTTTTTGCCATAAATGTAACACACCTAATTAAAAAATTTGAATATTTTACAAAGAAAAAACTTATGAAAATTTATCTTAGTCAGTTTTTGGCAATAATCTTTTGTCCAGTTTTCTTGTGAAGAATATGTCCTGAAAATTTTGGGACATCCTGTATATTATTGGCTTTAACCAAAGCAAAATCTTATGTTAAAGCAAGTTTTTACTGTCACACCAAAAATTCGAACTTTTGTTGCAAGGATTTTGAAAAATTAATCGGCAAGTGATTGTGTCTCTTCAACGAAAGTTCAGAAATTTACCGCATACATATCAAAAAACATCCGTCAAATTTTAGCATACGCTCTGCATGACAAGCTCAGGTTTTTTTCTACTTCACAAGTTCTTATGAGTTAACTTTTCAACAACAATTTCGGACCGCGATCAGGGAAAACGAATTGGTTTGAATAAGGGAGTCTTTCCCTGGAACCTCTGTCAGCGAGAAACCAGATTGAGTTAGGTGAAGGACTGTGGGACTTGGTCCTCTGTCAGGGAGGAAACAGATGCATTGAAATAAAAAAGCCCTATTACCAGGATCTCTGCCAGGGAGGTATCAGATGAGTTTAAAAGAAGACCTCTATCACACTAGAATTTTTGTCAGGGAGAAATTCTATGGGTTTAAATGCGACACTTCATCACTTTATTCTATTTTGATTCTCCTGATAGGATCACAATGGATTTTACCACTTTAGTAGTGCTGGAAACTTTACACTACTTGAAAGTAGAGCTTGAGCTTATTATGTCGAAAGTTCCACCCCAAATATATCTTTATTCCTGTTAGCTCTATATATTGTATTATTGTTGTTCTTGATATATCTTGATGTGTAGATCTAGATGTAGTTTGAAATTTATTTTTTTATCGTTAATATTTCGTTTTGTCTTTGGTTAAAAATCGCATCCAAACTATAAATTCAATTTATACTCATGGTATTTGGGACAGGCCTATACATATCATAGGTGGTAAAAACCTTAATGTAAGTCATATCAATGAACGTGCCGGCATTTGACTTTCCAAGGATTTTTACGTCAAATAAAAATTTTTGGAAATAAGGGAGCAAAACGCATGTTAGGTTAGTGAAAAAATATATTATAACATTTGTGAGCTTTGATATCCATATCAATTTAAATATAGGTAAAATGTTTTATTAGAAGTAAATTTAAGATAGGATATAGTTTTGGAGGAGATGTGCTTTCCCTTTTAAACACATACATGTGATTACCATCGTAAAATTTAAGAAAATAGTGTTCCCATGCAATTTTTGCTCTACATGTACCTTAAAGTAGACAGCTCTAGTTGATTATAGTTTTAGTCCCATGGCTTTAACAAATCAACATCACTTTTCATTAAATTCATTTAAAAAAAAAGTTTTGTTTTTCCGCCTACAAAATTTGCTAAAAATAATATTAGGATAAATGTTAAAAACCATAACTCGAGCAATACAATTATTTTTATTATTGAAACACTTGGGGCTTAACGAGCCAACATATGAAACATATCATTAATAATACTCATATTTAGACTATCTGTGGTATTACTAAACATATCCCCTAAATGTAAGAGAGTAAATAGGATATTGTGGTGCAATTATTGGTATTTTGACGATGTTTAGGCGGCTAATTTTTTTAAAATGGTGCCAGCCAGACCACTTCAAGACATATCCGGTCGGCGACTGCGACATATCGCGTTGAGATGCTAAAAACACCAAGAGAAAAAAATATTTTTCTAAATTTTCTAGTGTCAGGTCGTTATCGGCATATCAAAGCGACTGCAGGAACCGATCCCCAGTTTTTTACTATTTTACCTAAATATATTCCAATATCTATGGAAAACTATTTAATCGCACTCTTCATATATTCATATGTTTAAGAAAATGGCTGTTGTGTAATGAGTGTCATATATTTATTCAGATTATTATATAATGTTTCCAAAATGTAATATTCTATCTATAAATGTCGAACCTAATAAAGAGCTCTATGCTGACACTGATTTTGGTTTGTTGTTTATTTACCCTTCCTTTTTTATCGGCTCATACAGGGCCAAAGACAATTATAATTTTTACTCAAGACGCACAAAACAATGTAAAATTTTTGGTTATATGTATGGACGCTCGCTTACTCAAGCAGGTGTCTATCAGGAGAAAATACGTTCACACTCTGCTATATAAACGAACACTGTTGCCAAGGCTTAACAATGGTAACAGTAATTAAGAATAATTTCCGTGAAAATGGGCCAAATTCGTTGTAATAAAAATAATTCAATTATCTTTTTACTGTACAATATGAATACTTTAAATATGTAAGTTTTTACTTTGGATGTATGTGTATATTTTTGCATGTCTGTCTGTTTAAAATTAAACAAAAGGCTTCCGAATTAGACAAAAAAGAGTGTAAATGTATTTTTTCTTGATGGACGCCCGCTCAAGTAAGTACCAAAAAAAGTACCCTTAAAAATGTGTTAGCAAATGCTTCAATTTCGAGGTATAGATCGTTTCCTTTAGGGCTTCAAGAGGGTGTTTTCTAAACATATTCAAGACTTTATATATGACATTACTAAAAAATTACACACCTAATAAAGTTTTGCTTATAAATAACATGAAAATTTATTAGTAGCAACTATATTAGATTTTCTAAAATTTAATAAAAACTAAGCTTCCAAGTAGTTTGCATAAACACGGTAATCTTGTTTTAACTTAGTTTTACCCCGTTTTTTTTATGAATGGTGTTACAATAGTTAGCATCCCAAAAAAAATATTTTTTTTGAAGTACTGAGATCTAAAATTAGACCTGTTCTGTTAGTTCTGTTTACAAATTTTTAAACTATTTTTTGAGGTGGCAAGTTTTTTACGAATCGGTCTGTAATTATGAGTATTCTTTGTTCATTATTTCAGAGAGTTTTTTTCAAACTCTTTAAATGAAACGCCCTATGTGATTTTTCGACTTTCAAAATTTTTCTTCAAAAATCTTCTTTACCCTGTATAGCAGGTTCCTTTTTAGTCTAGTTTACACAGCAAGGACCATTATGGTCCGTGGACCTGATCGACAACCTATTTTTCTTAGTACACAAGTGTTTACACCAACTTAATGTACGGATTTAATTCCCGGTTTATTTCTAATACCAAAATAAGAGTTACCCATTGATTTTCCTTAATATATACAGTAGAACCTCAATAAGCTTAAGTTCAAGGGAAAGGTTAAACATTTTAAGTTAGAGTTGAAGTTAGCGAGGTTTAAAAAATTCAATCAAATTTTGACAAAACGACGTTTAGTTAAAGGATATGTTAGCGTATTCAATTTGTTTGTTTTATTTTACGTTTTCTTCATTATCTTTTAATTTTTTACATGTATTAACAAGCACGGACGTAGCTTTAGCTTTGACAAGGGAGGGGTACCCAAAGAGGAAATTGATGCTCTACTAGAGAAAAAAGCAAGTTGCCAAGGCTAGTAAGATACTCAATCTTAATCCATTCCTAGATGCTGATGGGATTTTTCGTGTCGGGGAAAGACTGCAGAAATCGCATCTGTCATTTAACTCCGAACACCCTGCGATTTTGCATTCTCAGAGTCACCTTAGCAAATTGGTTATTAATGATGCTTATTGAAAAATCCTATACGGCGGAAACCAGCTAACATTAGCATACATTCGGCAAATGTGCTGGATCGTCAATGGGAAAAAAACAGTCAAAACTAACATTGGAAAATGCATAAAGTGTTTATGGTTTAAGACCCAGACAGCCGAGCAATTAATGTGACAACTTCCGACAGCACGAGTTACACCATCACAACCATTTTCCCACTCTGGAGTTGACCACGCTGGACCATTACAAATCAAGACGTCCAAGGGCAGAGGCAATAAAAGTTACGAAGGTCCACATTGTCTCTTGACAAAAGTTCATTCGGCTTTGGTCTCTCTTTCTTAAAAAAAACCCAAAAGAGATACCTGATTTGTTCGTTTTATACTTTTTAAAAGCGACACTTCATTCTGTACAATAACAAACCGCAACGCGAAGAGACAAAATTGACTAGACTAGCTTGATTTGGAGCACGCCGCAAAAGCGCGGGCGGCGGCGGTGGGGGCAGTGCCCATTCCCCCGCTCCCCACTATGCGGCGGACTAAGCAACTATCGTTTTCTACAATCGGCGCGGTGCATGTTATTTTTTTCTGTTGGACAAGTAAGATGGATATGAATGGGGGGGTCTGGACCCCCTACCCCCCCCCCCTTATATACGTCCGTGTTAACAAGCTATTTTAGTAAGAGACTGAAGTTCAAAGCAATAAAGTTTTAAATAAAACCTTTTGTTTGTGTAACTATTTACGGTGAGACACTAAATACTTTAATTTATGGGGGTCACCAAGGGTACTACTTCAAGGGCAAATGATCTAAGTTACAGACGTTTTAAACTTTAAGTAATGGAGGTTTCCTACTTTAAAGGGAAGAAACACAATTTTTTTTAAGTTGCCGAGGTTTTTATGTTATCGGGGTTTGACTTATTGAGGTTCCATTGTATTGTTAAATTTGCAGGAAAATACCTACAGATCCTTAAATATCGTAAAAACAACAAAAATATTTTGTAAGTCGACTGGAATATGCCGTTTTTCTTGCAAATCTCGAACTGTCAAAGATCAAAGCTATCACTTTGATCACCACAAGGACCGGCGTGTTTACACCAAAGAAAATCCATTGATCCACCATAGTTGAGACGGTTCAAATTTAAGTAGCAAATTTTAATACCCATGTGTTTACACCAGAAGAAAGTACGCGTGACGTCATTCTAAATGACGGCACGCCTACATTAGTTAGCGAACTAAAAATTTGGTTTATACGGTGTAAACAAGGCTTTTGATGTGGGTAAAAAAAAGACGTGAGATTGAGACCATTTTTGTATCAGATAATATTTTATATTTTTAGCTTGTTATCAAAAAACAACTAAAAAACAATAAATACTCTCGATCTCGGCAAGAAACCAAAAAAAAATATCATTTATTAATGTAATTTAGATGTATGCCTCCACCTATTTTTAATTAGAAAAAAATCAGGAAAAAAAGATATTGACATGTTTTTTTGCATTTTCTTTTATATTACGGCGGATTTACGATTCCTTTAAGAAAAATCAAAAAAAAATTTTTTTGGTGCTAATTTTTATTTTGAAATTAAATATATTCTACCTGTAAAGACAAATAATTAAAAAAAATAAAAGTATCAATTTCTGAATTTTTTAAATATTTTTTTTTGAAAATTATTTTTTTAATAAATTAAAATTTCTGATGTTTTTTAAATTATATTATTTTTGATGAACTTTAAAATTAAAAAAAATGACAACTCAAAAAAAAACCTAATCATGTTAATTTTACATTCCAAAAAAATGGAAATACACATCCAAACAATTACCTTTAAAAGATAACAATAACTAGAATTCAATTTAATTTAATTAATTCAAATAATTTAATAAATTTTAATTAAAAACTTAATCGGTTTTAATTTATTTAAATAAAGGATTTCTGGTGGTGGATGGTGAAAATAAAAGAATCGTTGCTTTTAATATGTCTTTAGTTAAATTATGTACTTCGTTTAAAATCTATAGCCAAATTAAAAAACAATTAAACTTTTATAATATTTATTTCTTTTTTGTAAAAATATAATTTGTCAGTCTTACCTAAGGAACTAATTTAAAATAAGTTGTCGAAACACTTTGATTAACCAATCATCATCGCTTTGAATTCTGAAACAAAACATAATTATATGAATAAATTTTAAGTTAAATAAAACATACGTTTTAAACTTTTTATTTCCTTATAATTTATTTATTATTATTACCACTTTTCGGGTAAATACCGAATAAATTTTAAGTATGTTTATAAATTTAGGAATTTTTAAATTTGCAAAAAGCGGATAATTGCCATAATACTCTTTTAGAGCAAGGTAAATTGCATGTTTATCTAAAACATAAGGAGGTTTTATTATTTTCATTATTAAGAAAACGTAGAGTTAGTTTATAGGCAACTCAAGAAGCAAAAAAGAAGGATAAAGGGTTTTTGCATATGGAATCATATTAAGTGCGTCCTTCGCCATTCTGTCAAAAAACATTGCCATGCTGTTGCTTTGAGCTGTGGTAATAGATACATCTCTGTACGAATTTAGAATACTGCTAAACCCATCTGTTGAAATAGGGTCTAAGATAAATACAATATGTAATAATATTAATAATAATGTAAATATACCGGGTTACCCTGCAGATATGTAGCAGCTCAATACCTTCCCTATTTGCAGGTAGGTATTATATTTAAAATAATTTATTCAAATAAGCTTCAGAAGGCCATATTATACAGCTTGGACCATATCAAAGCGCAGTGTGATATGATTACGAAAAAACAGATGAAATTTTACAGTATATTTTGGGTTGGTTGAAGTAAGCCGCGGTTGACTAGATTTTTTATATATCAAAAAAAATCTCCTGAAGCAACTTGCACAGATTGTTTTAAATCAAGTAAGTACATATACTGTTATTAAGACACCCAATGTGCGTTGCTACTTAGGTTTTGGTCCTTCGTAAATTGTCCTGAAATGAAAAAAATAATAATAATCTTGACTTAAGACACTTTATAAAATATTTAGATAGACAACCACCTTTTTTACCTAGGCATACATACTATAGACATAAAACATTCTTAGATATAATTTTGTTGTATTGTGAAATTAATCGTGCACTAAAAACGTTTTTTAATTTTTTGAAGTTTGCCACTACTTGAGCGGAGGGACAAAAAGACCACTTGCTGTCCAATATAACACCAAGATCATTACCTTTTTTAAAGTTTCTTTGCTTATCTTATAGTCAAAACTAATGAACTTTATATTCATTAAGAACGATATTGAGAAACATTTACCCGGATTTAAAAAAAGCCCTTTTCAGTGCAGTAAATAAGAAATCTTCGAGGCCTTCATGTAGACTAATACAAATGTTGGTATTATTGCTTAACTAAATAATTAATAATGATCATATTTAGCAAAAACAAGAGATAGTTAATTGCTTCATAAAATGGTAAAATAAAAATATACTGTTTCCATTTTATGTTCCTATATTTTGTGTTATCATACCAATATATTAATTTTAGTACTTTTCATGTAGAATGCGAGACAGAGATCATTTACTCCAGGGGTCTCCAAACTACGGCCCGAGGGCCACATCCGGCCCGCGGACAGATTTTGTCCGGCCCGCGGAGAGCTAGCATACTTGAAAACTCCTTTTAGAGAACAAATAATTTTTATAGCAAATTAAATTTAGTTTACTGAAGTATTCTAATTATATGTTGAATAATTATTAATATGACATCTACATTGATATGGTCATGGGCTAACTCCGCGAACTCATAACATTCTTGTAGGTTTATTGTTATTGTTTTTGTGATAAGTTGGATAAAGAAACACAGAATTGTAATGAGTAGAGACATGTATAATATGCAGAAAATTTAACTTCAGTATATAATAACTAACAAATTATTGAAATGAATCCAACTAACATTTTATACATTTTAAATAATCACATAACTTATAACAAACATAATAACATATGAAATACTAATGAGATTTTCCACTGACAATAGTTTGTAGTTGTGGACTAATTTTACTTGTACCAATTATTAAAAGAGATTTAAGATGCTCATCAGTTAATTTCGATCTGTAAACATTTTTTGTGTACTTCATTTTGGAGAAGGTTTTCTCACACAAATAAGTAGTACCAAAAACAGACCACGAGCAAATTTATGCTAATTATCAAATTGTGTCAGTGGAAGACTCTTGTAAAATTCCAACAAGGATGAGTTTTGATATTTGTTCTTAATTATATCACTGCATTGTAGATCAATCATTTCCATTTGAAGTTCCGGGGCTAGGGTTTCAATGTCAGTATCAAAAGGATTCTGAAAAATCTTAATTTGATTCGCAATGGCACCAAAGTCCGAGAAACGAGTATTAAAATTTATCTTCAAAGCACTCAAAGTTTCGATTGCAAAATCGATAGGAAACTCAGTCTCAGTAGTGTGGCTGAATATTTCACATGTTTTAAAATGTGAAAAACATTTACTTCGTAGTTGTGATTGAAACAGTCTCAATTTCTTCCGGAATGATTTGATATTAGTGTATAAATCAGGAAGATGCTGGTTTTCTCCTTGCAATCCCAAATTCAGTTCGTTCACATGTTTTGTCAAATCAACATAGAATGCTAACTTCTACAGCCATGCGTTGTTTTGTAATTCAGTAAGAGGGCGATGCTTTTCATTCAAAAAAATTTCGATCACTGCTCGAAGTTCAAAAAGCGCTGAAGGACTTTCCCACAACTAAGCCAGCGTATGATAAAGTAGTCAGTTTCTCCAATCTCTTCAATAAATTGTCGAAATTATCGGTGATTCAGCCCAAAAGATCTGATAAAATTAACAGTTGATATGACTGGTTTCAGAACGTCAGACATATCCAAACATTTTCCGCACAAAGACTGTTGATGAATGATACAATGTAAGACTAATGGTTTTGAACCACCGTCATTTTCTACAGCCTTTGACACAAGAGCGACCACTCCTTTATCTTTCCCACTCATGTTTTTGCCTCCATCAGTTGTAATACATTTCAAGTTTTTCCATCGAAGGTTCTTTGATTAATGACCATTTCAACTCTTTTAAAAATATCTGTACCAGTAGTTGTGCCATGAATACTATACATATCAAGAAGTTCTTCGTGCACTTCATAGCTTTTATCTACTCCTCGAATATAAATCAACACCTGAGCAGTATCTGACACATCCGTTGACTCATCCAAGGCCAAAGAAAACCACTCAAAATGTCCATTTTTGTCAAACAGTTGAGAGGATATATTTTCAGCGATGTTTTCTACCCTTCGAGCCACAGTGTTTGCTGACATACTGACAGTTTTTTAATAAATTTATCTTTTCAGGGCACATTTCTTCGGCTACTGCAATTATGCATTCTTTGATCATTTCTCCATCGGTGAATGGTTTTCCATCTTTGCAATTTCAAGAGCCACACGAAAGCTGGCACGAGTTGCAGCCTCTTGTTCAGTTTTGAGTTTTATAAATGAAGATTGCTGCGATTTCAATCCGCGCTGCATAGTCTTCGAATTTTTCTGTCAAACTTCCTGTACATTTTGAGTAATTTTGAAAATGTTTTGTTTCATAATGACGTTTAATGTTATATTCTTTGAGAACGGCTTTGCTTTCATTGCAAATCAAACATAGCGCCTTGTTACTGGACTCAATTACGAAATACTGAATGTCCCACTGATCTTTGAATTTTCTGCATTCACTATCAATTTGTCGCTTCTTTTCCATACTACTAATTCACACACAAAAGCAACAATTCAAATCAAAATACTGTTATAAAGATGTCTTAAACTTAAACACGCACAAACACGTTTTAAGGAGGTATGCAATATTTTATTTAACAACAGTGTCATAGGAACTGACTTGTGGTTGCGCCACTAGCCTTCTTATATATTCCAATTACTGCCATCTAGAAGTGAGTGAACACCAGAACTTTCTCGAACCAACGAGATTATTCTGTACGTGCTCTTAGCGCCATCTGTTAGCGATAGAAGGTATACCTATTTCCGCTTGTGTCCACCAGATGTTGTGTCATGTTACTCCTCATGGCTCGTACTCTACGACTAATCCAGAAATTACAGATAATGACAGGAAAATGAATAATATGCAGTGTTGCCGTTTTGCGGACTTTAGTCCGATTTGCAGCCTTTTTAAACGTTGTGTACTTTTTTCGGACTTTTTTTTTTCATCAGTGGACTATTCACTTCTTACCACCGGCAACAATGATAATATGGTTTTGGCCCTCGGAACTTACTGGAGTAATCAGTATGGCCCTAAGGCTGGAAAGTTTGGAGACCCCTGATTTACTCTATACTTAGCATAACTAACCACAACTAACCACAGCTTGAGGGAAAACCAGGAAATGGATCCAAAGGAATCACGAGGAGTACTGGTTCAACATCAGTAGAATAAATCATGGAAAAAGCTTCATAAGGGACCCATCCAAAAGAACGAAGGAAGAACTACTTAGACAAAGTAGGAAAATACTTTACATAACAGTAGGGTTGCTAACAGGGCACGATAACCTCCGAGGACACCTACACAAGATAGGCTCATTCAATGGGGACTCAAGTTGCAAAATGTGCGATGAGGGGGAAGAAACAGCT
The DNA here is from genome assembly GCA_019359885.1 of Listronotus oregonensis. Taxonomy (NCBI): domain Eukaryota; kingdom Metazoa; phylum Arthropoda; class Insecta; order Coleoptera; family Curculionidae; genus Listronotus; species Listronotus oregonensis. The sequence continues at coordinate 95,475 of JAHBCN010005374.1, forward strand.
TACCACATCCTGTGCGAATGTGAAGCATTAAATTACAAAAGAGAGGCATTATTTGGGCAACCGAAAATAAGCCAACAGGAATATATTAACCAATCGGTCTCAGGGTCATACAGACTTGTAGAAGGAAGAACAATGATAGAAGGCTTGGTATAAAAAATGGTAGATTAGGAACAAATCTAGATTGCCCCCATTAAAAAGTCCTAAAGAAGAAGAAGAAGAAGAAGTATTTGATACAGAAGTTCGTAAAATTTAAAAATAATATCTTTGTAAATAAGGAATCAGCAGTTACATGTATATACTATAAGCTCTGGCTTTAAAAATAACAGCCATTGGTCCAAGACATTCGGCAAGATTTTAAGTTGTATTTATTGTTGTAGCATCTATCTCTTGAAAAAAAAAATAAGATTTATACCCACCTTCCCAGTCAACTGTTCCAGAATTGTCAGTATCTATTTCTTTAATCATTTCATTTAAATCTGTAGGGGTAAGTTTATCGTCCAATTCTTTAAGAATGTCTCTAAGCAATTCTACACTAATATATCCAAGACCTAAAAATTAAAAAATGTTAATTTTATTGCTATTAATAAAATTTACATTTATTTAATATAAATCAAGGTCCATGTATAAAAGAAAATGTAACGCTTAAGCTTTACATGCTCGTAAGAAACTAGGTTATACCTTCTTTGTCATAAAGCCTAAACGCATCCTTAAGTTCTCTTAATATTGCTTCAACGTCTTCTTCCTCTTCAACTAAGAACCTAGCTGCAAGATGAGCGAACTCGTCAAAACTCATGACTCCATTACCGTCTTCATCAATTTCTTTAATAATTTTCTGTAAATGGTAATATTTTTTAGTTAAAGTTTTCCTCGGAGTAATTTGGTTAAAATTATTTTCTATCGATGATTTTAAAGTAATGTTACAAAAACTTGCTGAGTTTGTATATTTTTTAAGTAACTTAAATAAAACATATTTGGCAATAAAAGAAGAAAAAAAACCAAAAAACCTAGAAATAAAATTCAAAATAAAATATTGGTATTGTACTAATACAAAATTTGGTAAAGGTTTGATTTTTTTAATTTCCTAAGCTGATTTCGTGACTCCACAAATGTTAAAAGATGTGTTTTTATAATAAGTGTCATTACTTAATCCTAAACTACGAAAATATTGCCCGAAATTTCATATTCTTACTATACGTTATAAACCCAACATACTTACACTTAGTTCATCAGGGCTTAGTTGATGTCCTAACATGTCCAGAATTTGACCAATCATATCCACATTAATTTCGCCTTTTTTCTCCAGATCAAAAGAGTCAAAAATCTGCTTTAACACTGAAATACAAAAAAAAGATACATGTATGTACGTAAATATAAAGATATGTATACAGGGTATCCGGAAACACCGTTTGAATAATTTTAGGGGTGATTCCATATGTAAAATTATGAAGAGAAGTTCATATCAACATAGGTCCGCATATGCGTCATAAGGTTACTATGGCGATTCAAAGATGGTCCCGGGATATAGGTTTTATTTTATATTTCTGGAACCATTTTAGATAGGCATCTGAGTTTTGGCATATGAATTGCTTTTATTAGTAGGCACTTTTCAGTGTTTCTACTAAATTTTTCTTTTAATCAGGGGCGTACCGACAGGGAAGGACTCGATTTAATTCGTTCACATTTTTAATAAACGTCATATTTTTGCAGTTTTCTTAAAAAAATCTAATTCTGCGGTAAAAATAACATAAAAAAGGTATTTTTGTAAAACCTGCCAGGCTAGCCGTTTTCAAGAAAACACTCTTCAAAGAAAATATTACATGCATGATCGCCCAATAATAATAAAAATTTCTACATCAAAGTAGTACCTAGTTACAGTAAACAAATTTAACATAATATTTAAAACTAAAGATTATTCGATTATAATTGTGTTATTAACAGTGTTATTAAAAAAAATGTTCTTGCCTTTCAAAAAAGGCCGGACTACTCTTTTACTTGGGCAACCATGCATGCACTATTTTCTTTGAAGGCCATTTTCTCGAAAACGGCATGCCTGACAGGTTTTCAACAAGAATACCTTTTTTATGTTATTTGTACCGCGGAACCGGATTTTTTTAAGAAAACTGCTACTAATTTAGTAAAAACACTGAAAACTACCTACCATTAAAAGCAAATCATATGCCATAACTCAGATGACTATCTAAAACGGTTCCAGAGATATAAGACCTTTGTCGATATAAACTTTTCTTCAAATTAACATGTAGAAACAACCCTAGAATTATTTGAACGGTATTTCCGAACATCTTGTAACATATACTGGGTAAGTTTTTTCAAAGTGTTGCAATGCGATATGTCGAAAACGGTTTCAAATATTTTCATAAAACTTTGGTGACGAAGTAAATAAAGCGAAGGACATATTTAACAGTATTTTTGAAATTTTTTGAAGGGTAACTTAGGATTTTTTAAATAAAATAATGTGATTTTTTATTTTAAACTACCAATGAACTTAAAAAAAAAATCTGAGTGCAAAAAAATAATAATAAATTGCAATTTGTTATGTTTTGAACTAAACTTTGTAATACATTATCAAAATTACAAAGTATTTCTGGATATTTCCAACAAGGTGAACATCTTAACAAATAAGACATTCGAGGTATGGCAAAGGAATATTTTAGTAAATAATAGGAAATATGTGAGTCTATAAATTTTAATTTGGTGCTAAGAGATTTTAAAAATTCTGTCTTTTATTAATTGAGTATTCAATTTCATTTGACGAAAAGCACTTCCTAATAAATTAAAATTTGAAATGGGAATTATGACAGATTAGGAACAACACTTAAAAAATGTGATAGTATATTGGAATGATCTTTAGATAAACAGTTAATTCACACTTATCAAAATTTAAATTTAAACCCAAATCTTTATTTCCCTTTTTGATTATTTTATGAAAATTATCTAAAACCGATTTTGGGTTTCCAGCAAGTGTACCGTCATCTAGATACCAAAGATTTATTTCTGTATTTAATGATAAAATAAGTGGATGAATTGCTAAACCAAAGAGCTGGTCCAGAGGATTTCCTTGTTGGACACCTCTTTGAGAAAAAATATGTTGATCACCGTAAGAAAGTAAACTCGGATTATCATAACATTGGGCTATAAATGGTAAAAATTCTGGAAGATATTCGCTTACTCGTAATAAAATTGTTTTCTATTAACCATATTAAGAGCGTTTTGATAATTATTTTTTAAAATAACTTTATCTGATTCGTGGGATAAAGAAGAAACGACGTATTGCTTATTGTGCTTCTGTTCCGCTTTTTGTTCAAAACCAGTTGATATGGGCGAAAAAGGTTTCCAGCTTTTCATAAATACAAGACATATTACCTTAGAAGCTAAACGTCGAAAACATATTCCTACTGCTATTGGTCGAATACCCCATTTTTTTTATTAGAAGCACATAGGTTTGCTCCATAAAAAATTTTACAAATATCTTTTCTAACTGAACCTTGAAATAAATGAGTTATAAAAGACTTAATTGAAGACAGTAATTTAAAAGAATGGTTACCATGCTCGTCACTTATCAAGTCCTTAAGATGTCTTGGTCTTAATGAATCTATACCACCTTACAAAGCACTCTTCCAGTAAAATTTGGAGGTCTTGGAATAAGAGATACATCCACCCTGTCTATTTCTGCCTTTTAGGTTCAATCAATGACGTGTCAGGTTTACTTTCCAAAATTTTACCTTCCTATATTCTTGCGACAGTAGATAATGATTTCAGCAATTGTTTTGTAAGATGGTTATCTGTTTGCAATCTTCAAAATCAACCACAAGAATTACCAAAAAAACAGAAAGATTTTGATTTTTTAATTTGCCAAGCTCGTCAAATATATTACAAACATGTGCCAGACAAGTGAAGATAAGGTACGTCTACTTGCTCTTCAGGCCCTGAAAGTAATGCTTGATTAACGCACTTCCATCTTCGTCCTTGGGAAATTTGTTAGACAAAAAACATTCCATATTTCCATCGCTTTTGACTTGGTCTGCCTGTGTGGAGAGCACACCTGCGTTTGCGGTGAAAATGTTTGGGATTTATGGCCTACATGGGTTAAGCTGCAAAAAAAGCGCAGGGCGTTCTTCTAGACACAGTCAGATAAATGACATTATCAAAAGAGCTCTGATTTTAGCTGAAAATCCTTCTGTATTAGAGCCTCTTGGAGTTTGCAGAAGCGATGGAAAACGGGTAGATGGAATGACCTTAATTCCCTGGAAATATGGAAAACAATTACTTTGGGACGCTACTTGCAGCCATACACTTGCAAAATCCTATCTGGGCAAAACTTCTTATTTTGTGGTGCGGCTGCTCGTATTGCCGAGAATAAAAAACATCTGAAATATAAAGAGCTTGAAGAACGCTTTATCTTCATTCCTTTTGCTGTTGAAACTTTTGGTCCTTTGGGTGATGAGGCTAAGGGTTTTATTAATGAAATTTGCAAAAAATACAATGCAAAAAATTTCGAAGTTTCATTATCCAAAGAATTGGTTTAGCTGTGCAACGGGGTAATGCAGCATCGGTACTAGGAACAATCCAGGAAGACCTAGGACTTAATGAAGTTATAATGTTTAAATATAGATTAAGTTATTTATTTAATTTTAGAATATTGTTATTTGGTATTTATAAGATTATTTAATAAATTTCCACAAATGTACACTTAATAATAATATAAACAAATTAAGATAAAAAATAAATTGCATTTCTGGTTACGGAATTATGATCAAAATGGAATAGTTTAATTTATTTTATATAAAAAAAATATTTTACTGGACTAAGACGCGTTTCCATGAAGATCCGTAATGTTTTTCAAGTCAGCTGAGAATTTTATAGTGTTTTTTTTTGGAAACGCCTCTTAGTCCAGCTAAAATATTAAATTTACTTAACATCAATTAACCTATCTTTAAGAAAAATTTCGCAATCTTAACTATAAAACAAATTATTCCATTTAAAATTCCAAAGTTACCTTCCTCCATTCAAGGGGGTAATGGTAAAATATCAAACATTATGTAATTACGTCATCAAAAATTTTATAAAAATATTCAAAACCGTTTTTGACACAACGCATTGCAAACTCACCCTGCCTATATATTACAAACGAAAAATTACAACTTACTCTTTAATTGTTCCCTTGAAATGTCCAAATGTTTTAATGCTTCATAGTCCACGAACACTTCCTAAATAAAAAAAAAGAACATAAATATAGGCAAATGTGCGAAATCTCGTGGATATAAAAAACTTGAAAAGAATATTACAAGTACATATAAACTTTTTTCGTATAGGCTATCTCCTCGGAGATACCTTTTGCATTCTCTTTAGAAATAGATCATCTACAAAGTGACGAAAAAGGATATTGGATGTTTTTTTAAACCCCTTTTTTTACCCCCTACACTCCTAAAACATAATTTTCGCAAAGATATTAACAAATTCGTATTAAAAAAAAATTAAAGCCTCAATAATATATATACAGGGTGTCCCAAAAGTAATGGGACACAGAGCAACAGCAGGTTTCTTAGGTCAAAATAATGCAATTTACGTTAACTTGCCTTATCCGAAAGTAAATAATAACAAAGATACAGGGTGTTAAACTTTTAATTTTGCTTTCGTTTTTTCTTAATAATTCTTTAACCAAATAACCTAGCGGTACAAAATTTGGGATCTGGGGGTTTTTTGAGGCGAGAAATTTAAGTTCGTCCACGCTTTTGATTTTGCTACTAGAGGGCGCCAGCTACGGCCTACCTCACTTGTTTTAAATGTCGTAACTTTTTTTAGGCTTAGAATATTGACCTGTTTATTAAAAAATAAGTTACTTTAAATCCATTTGCATTAAAAATGTATACTTTATTTAAGTCTCTAGGAGCACCCGTTCTCGAGATAAACGCACTTTAAAGGATCTTGCAATTTTTTTATGGAAAATAAATTTTATCCAATTGTTTTCAAACTTTGCATAGTGATAGTTCGCTTGATCAAAGGTCTTCCGGGGCACAAAACCCGAAAACGCCTCCAACCCCCCCAAAATCACCCTCAAAAGTCCCCAAATCCCCAGTGACCTGATATATATATATATATATATATATATATATATATATATATATATATATATATATATATATATATATATATATATATATATATATATATATATATATATATATATATATATATATATATATATATATATATATATATATATATATATATATATATATATATATATATATATATATATTAATCAGATGAGTGCATGCAGGGATCCGGAAACCGTAAGAGATAGAAGTCGGTTAAATTATGGCAAAGTTGCGCATTTAGGTGCCTAACAACATGCCGATTAGAAAGTTGTAAAAATACTAGTACTTCTGGAGATATCCGGAAAAACCGAAATTTGCCGATTTCGTTTTAATTTTTTTCTGGCGTTATTTAAAGAGATATGAAAAAACAAAAGACACTTTCTTATGGCCACCTTTTAAGCTCTACAAAACAGCGTTGAGAGATTTTCCTTACGACGTTTCGTTTTCGTTAAACCATCATCAACTTTATTTTTTTAAATGCGGCACACAATTGTTTATTGCATTTTAAGCAGTAATAATCCCAATTACAATGATGTATAACACTTAATATTTTCTGTTAAATAAACATATTTTCCATAAGAGACAATGAGTAAGGCAAGGAACGCACATCATTTCTTATAGGGGCGTTCCATATTTTTTAATAAATATTAAGTGTTATACATTTTTGTAATTGGGACAATAAGAGGTTCAAAAAAATTAAATAAAAAACCCAGGTCTATATTTAAAAAAATAAAGTTGATGATGGTCTAACGAAAACGAAACGTCGTACGAAAAATCTCCCAACGCTGTTTTGTAGAGCTTAAGAAGTGGCCATAAGAAAGTGTCTTTTGTTTTTCCATATCTCTTTAAATAACGTCAGAAAAAAATTAAAACAAAATCAGCAAATTATGTTTTTTTCCGGAAGTTCTCAAAATTTTACAACTTTCTAATCGGCATGTTGTTAGGCACCTAATTGCGCAACTTTGCCATAATTTAACTGACTTCGTATCTCTTACGGTTTCCGAGATCCCCATGCATGCACTCGAATCTGTGGCACCCTGTATATATATTTTTCATATCCGGGAGATTTATACGCCCTATTTATATGTATGTATACATACATACATATTATGCAAAAAATAGTAAAGAGCACTTGTCGGAGACTATTGTAGTGGGCAGAGATTACTTTAAAGGATTATTTCTGGTCGTACTGTACGCGAACATGCGAACAGCCTCTATGACATTTTTATCTCTAGATTGATCTGTCAGAATAAATGATTATTTCCCATAAAAAATAACAAAATTTCTTAAATTTTTGCCCCCAGTTGTGGTATATCATTTAAAAAGTACGGGTTAGTTATTTAGCTGGAAAAAAAATATCTGTAAAATTGTTTTTTTTAAATTCTTTATAATTAGAGTAAAAAAAACTACTTACCACTTTCGGTTGAGGTGTAGCCTGCAACAAGTAAAATTATTCATTAAAGATTAATATAACTCTTTCAAACACATGTATAATAAAATTTAATAAAGTTAAACTATGTTAATAGTTATAGTCATTTGCGCAGCGGCGCGGCGTTGAGGTCCTGAAAATTGCTAATTTTACCAATTTTGTGCAAAAAGAAGGGAAAATACGTATATAAGTGCCGTAAGTTCAATTTTTAAGTTAGATGATAAATTTCTCGAGAATGAAACGTTGCAAAAAAAATTGACTTTACATTCTCGGTTAGAGACCCAATAAATCCCTGAATGCAAAAAATCATCGAAATTGGCGAAGGTACAAGTAAGTAAAAATTACCAAAATTTTACCTCCGCTGTTACGTTACACATTTCCAGAAAAAGACGAAGATTAAAAAGGGAATTTTTATATGACCCAAGAAAAGAAAACTTTTTTATTATTCTGAATTTGACGCGGTACTAAAGGAACAGAAGAAATAGGCATGGATAGCATTTAAAATCATTGCAATCCATTTCTAGGCAAATAAAAAGCAGGTAATTATTTATACATGTTAAACAACATTCAGAAAGCTTATTTAAAGATAAAATGTAGCATCCCGTTAAGAACATATTTTCTATATCACAACTTAGAACAATGTTAGAAAACTATAAAGATATTAGAGACAAATAGAGCGAATGATATTGCAAATATGGAAAAAAAAACGTTGCAATATTTTTAGGAAAAGCAAAAGCTAAGTATAAAAAAAATAAAAAAATTTTAAAATTATATTTAAGTAGTAATTAGAAAAATAAATTATGAAAAGCCCAAAGCTACTTGAAATTATTGTTGGTGCATCAACAAACAAGAAATCATTATTTACTTCAGAAATTTCTCTATAAGATATTTTGGGCCAACTTTAGTTAAATATAGATAAAAAATACTACTACTTTTAAACAAGAACACAAGACCTTTAAAAAAAAGCCTAAATATGTTTGTTTTAGTTTAACCCTAATCGAATTTCACTATTATATGTACCTCAATTTACCTAACGTTTACACACATAGACATAACAGACACTCCTAAAAATAAAATCGATAACCATTTGTTTTTTTAAGTCAAAAGGTACCAAAATCAAATTTATTCTTTGTAAACAAGGCAATGACTTTTCATTTTCTTGGCTTACCATTTTAACACGATTTTTTGGTCAAAACACACAATGTTTTGCGTACTATACACAAAAGTAAACTAAGTGCATTTTAGGGGTAAACAAATAAAAATGTCA
>JAHBCN010005375.1:0-56286 GCA_019359885.1 Listronotus oregonensis
CACCCTGTATACAGAAGATCCTTAGAAACATAGGGTGATTCAAATATAAAAAAAGGTATTCTAAAATATATAGGGTCATTCAACAAGGACTAAACGGGTTAGTATATTTCCTTGTCTTGAAAACAAAAATGTAAAATAGCCATTTTGTGTATTTTTTTTTCGTTAATAATACTGAATAAAAATAACATTTTATTAATTTTTTAAAAATTTTGTTAAAAAGTTTTTAATAAATTGCGAAAGTAAATCTTGATGAAGTAACAAAATTAGTAAACTTTGTATAAAGAAAACAGAAAAAGTTTAAAATATACTCGTCAAGCAGGAGTTAAAGCAATTGGAGCGTACATAATATGTAAACAGGACATCAACAAACTATGACATTATTAAATTCTTTTTTAAATAAATAATGTGATGGTTTGTCGATGTCCTGTTTCCAAATTATGTACAGGGTGGGCATTTTATTAGGGTCCTATACATTTTTTTAGAAATTACAGCCTTTAAAAACAAGGATGAGACAAATTTTCTTGAATTAATTTTTGCTTTTAATTAATTCCACTTTGGCATATACAGGTAGTTCATTGTGTCGGCCGTCGGTGTTCCTTTCTTATTTTAAATGGGACACCCTATATATTATTATACATTTAGAGAGCGCTTTTAAAGACGAACAATATGTATCAGTTTGGGTCTGTGTGGCAACATTTTGCATTTATTGACGTTTATTTGTAACTTTTGACCTATTCTTAAATTATTACAAAGGCGGTAAATATTCCTTTCTTTAAAATTTTTTCTTCACGTGAAAAAAATTACAGAAGCCTATTTTATCTACGTTAGCAGGCAAAATGCTTTGAATTTTAAAAATCAGTGTTGATTTTTTATGTTTTTTAAAATTTTTTTTTAAATGAAACCCCCCTGTATATAATACCCTATAGGGTTAAAAAAAAAAGACCTTTTTCAGTAAAAAAAGGGGTTCCAACTGAACGTTTTGTTATGGATGATTGTCTTCGGAAAAAAATTTTTTTTTCCAACCACACTTTTTAAAACTTTATATTTAATAATATAAGGGATTTGGTTCAGATAATAACCAAATTTTTAATTTATAATATAAAGTATAAAAGGTGTAGTGTGGTTGGAAAAAAAATTTTTTCCCCGGCCCGGTCCATTTTAACATCGTTAAAAGTTTTTTTTTTAATTTCTTATATAGATTTGGTATTATATACGGAGTTTTTTCAAAATTTTTAAGAAAAAATAAAAATTTAACGTGTTTAAAATTTAAAACATGTTGCCTGCTAATGTAGATAAAATAGGCTTCTGATTTTTTTTTTACCTGAACAAATTTTTTCAAAAAGGAATATTTACCGTCTTGTATTAATTTATAATCTGAAACTGTGCGACAGAGACCAATACTATTAGATATCGTTGAACTTGTCATTAGAAGCGCTCTCTAAATATACAGTATGTCCACGGAAAAGGTGTTGAAGAGAAAAAACTTTTTTATTTTTGATTTTATCGAAAAAAGCTACTCTTGATAAAAATTTTTGCTACTTCTAAGAGTAAGATTGAGATAGAAACATTTAACATATTTTATACGGGGTGTTCAGAAAATTGAAAAAACTTAAAATGGTACAAGAGTAAAGTGCATTTATTTGATAAGATACGGAAATAAGTTACTAGGAAAAGTTGTTCAAAATTAAAAGGTAGTCTCTTATACGAATTTTTGAAAAAATCGGCCTAATTTATTTATTTGTGATTAACTTTATTTTAATATCAATTTATAATCAAATTTTTTGCTGTTAAGTAAGCATTTAAAGCTGACAATACTGCGGCTAATGAATTATAAAAGCCAAGTGTCAATAAAGCTTGTCACTATCAACGCCTACTAGTACAAAAATTTTAAATTAGTTAATTGATAATGATATTTTAATTAAAAATAAATAAAAGTGGGCAAATTTTTTTAAAAATTGGTATTAAAGACTACCTTTTACGTTTGAACAACTTTTTCTTGTAACTTATTTCCATATCTTTGCAAATAAATGCACTTTACTCTTGTACCATTTTAAGTTTTTTCAATTTTCTAAACACCGCGTATAAAATATGTTAAATGTTTTAGTCCCAATCTCAATCTAAGAAGTAGCAATTTTTTTATCTAAGTAACATTTTTGATAAAATTAAAAATAAAGAGGTTTTTCACTCACCTTTTCCGTGGACACACCAGTACGTCCACGGAAAAGGTGTTGAATAGTAAAAAACTTCTTTATTTTTAATTTTATCAAAAAAACTATTTTTAAAAAAAAATTATACTTTTTAAAGTAAGAGTGGGATAAAACATTTAACAAATTTTATACGCGGTACTCAGAAAATTGAAAAAACTTTAAATGGTTCAAGAGTAAAGTGCATTTATTTGAGAAGATATGGAAATAAGATCATAGGAAAAGTTGTTTAAAAGTAAAAGATAGTTTCTTATATCAATTTTCAAAAAAATTGGCCTACTTTTATTAACTTGTGATAAAAATTATTTTAATATTAATTAACTAATTCCAAATTAACAACTCATTATTGTACTAGTAGGCGTTGATAGTGACAAGCTTTATTGACACTTTGCTTTTATAATTCATTAGCCGCAGAAACGTCAACTTTAAATGCTTACTTAACAGCAAAAAATTTGACAAAATTGATATTAAAAATTTAAATTGATAAGTATTAAAATAAATTTAATTACAAATAAATAAAAGTAGGCCGATTTTTTCAAAAATTGCTATAAGAGACTACCTTTTAATTTTGAACAACTTTTCCTTGTAACTTATTTCCATATCTTATCAAATAAATGCACTTTACTCTTGTACCATTTTAAGTTTTTTCAATTTTCTGAACACCCGTATAAAATATGTTAAATATTTCTATCCAATCTTACTCTTAGAAGTGCTAAAATTTTTTATCAAGAGTAGCTTTTTTCGATAAAATCAAAAATAGAAAAGTTTTTTCTCTTCAACACCTTTTCCGTGGACATACTGTATAATAATATATAGGGTGTTCCATTTAAAATGAGCAAGTGAACACCAGCGGCCAACACAATAAACACCCTATATATGTGAAAGTGAAATTAATTGAAAGCATAAATTAATCCAAGAAACTTTTGTCCCAACTTTTTTTCTTAAGAGTCTGCAGTTTTTGAGAAAATGCCCGCCTGTACGCTCCAATTGCTGTAACTTCTGCTTGACGAGTAAATTGTGAACTTTTTCTGTTTTCTTTATACAAAGTTTACTAATTTTGTTACTTCATCAAGATTTGTTATCTTAATTGCTTAAATTCACTTTTTAGATTTATTAAAACATTTTTAACAGTAAGAGTTCTTTAAAATATTTTAACCTTTCTTTAATTTGTTTTCATTGTTCAGTTGTTACTTACAGATGGTTTTTAGCAAAAGAACTTTGCTAGGATATTAATTTTAATTCTGCACAAAATACAAAGTTTTTTATTTCTTTTTTCTCAAGTGTTTTTTCAAATTCAACGAAAAAAATACACACAAACAGGCTATTTCACTTTTTTTAGGTATGAAGAAAGACACAATTAATATGACCCGTTGGATGACTCTGTTACATAAAAAAATAAAAATTAATTAGGAGATATTTTTAATTCATGTTATAATTTTGAACACCCTTTAAATGTAAAAAATATTTTATTAGGTATTTAGGTTATTGGAGAAATACGTACAATGTGATATAAAATATTTTAGTTTTTTTACATTTGCTTTGGACGTTACATGTAAAGCTATAAGGACATTGCTGTGTGACACTAAAAAATTGATATAAGGTTTACATGTCAAAGAAAGAATATTGCCATAGTTTAAGACATTAAAACAAATAAATTACAAGCAAAAATTACAATCGACGATTTTCACTTTTTCGCTAATATCTTCAGAATAAAATTTTACAGAAGAAAATTAACTGTACAGTCAAATTCAGCATTAAATCATCTCAAACTTTTCTCATTAATATATTCCTCTACTTGTTATACAGGTGTTACTTAATGGTATGTCATAATTTGAAGGACATTCCTGGATCGATTTTAAGTCAAAAAGTTCATAAAAGTGGGCCTAAAATGCTTAGTTTTTAAAGATACAGGGTGTTTTTATTATTTTCATTTTTTTTTTTTTTTCAAAGACGGTTTGAGATATTGAACTGAATTTTGGACAGGATATTATGGCATAAAACACTTTTCAAGATTAAATTTTGAACGTGGCGTATATGACTTTTCAAAAAAATTTTTTAAAAAAAAAATACTCCCATTATTGGGAAAAAATAGGGTTTTTTATAATAATTATCAATCAATTATAAACAAAAAAATCCCTCTTTCATTTTTTTATAAAACTTACCGTTTGGGAAAATCTTAATTAAAAAAATGTCTTATGTACCCAAATTATTTGAAAAATTTTTTGAAATAAATCAAGTTAGCTTTGCTCGTTCCACGTTGTTGTTTTGTTATTGTAAACATTATGACACTGACGTTAATTATCATTCTTGACATTTTTATTTATTTCCCTTCGATCTTAAAACGTGCATTTTGCTTTTAAAAAAAAATGGTAAATTATTCTAATTTGAAATACAAAATCATTTCCTTTATGGTCTAGCTAATGGTAATGCTGTGGGGGCGGGCGTTTGTATCAAGAAAGGTATCCTAATCGCGCTCTCCCAAATGCGAACATTTATAAACATTCATCGTCTCTGACTGAATTTTGCAGTTTTAAACTAATATTTCGAGGGAAGGCCCCGTACAGTTAGAACACCGGCGTGGGGGGGCTGTCCTGCATGCAGTCGAAGAGGATCAACCAAATTGCGAAAAATAGGTATGCCACAGCCCTACTTCACTTTAACTGAAGTAGGGCTGGGTATCGATAACATCTCAAAAAGGTATGGGAGATTTTAAGAGATTCTTTGTTATATCCTTTTCAATAAAAGGGTTCAGGCATTCTTCCTAGAGATTATGAACCACGTACGCAATTTTGTAGATGGTATCTCCAAAAAGTAACAGAAAATCCTCATTTTGATCCAAAATATTGTTTACGGACGAAAAATTTTTTAAAAATGCAATAACCAATTTTCCCTAACAATCATTACTGGGCCAGGAAAACCCTCATGCGATTACGAGAAAATTTTCGGAACAATTTTCACTGAACGTTTGGATCGGATCGTATCCGACCATTTAATTGGACCATTTTTTTACCAGGACGCCTTAACGGACAGGATTATTGTAATTTTCTCCCAAAAAAATTTGCCTTTTCTTCTTGAAAATGTTCCTCTTCAGTTGGTAACAACTTTGGTTTATGCATGATGGCGCTCCCGCCCCTTTAATATTGGCTTGAGCATTTAAATAGAGCTACCAAAAAAAAAATTGGATGGGCCGTGGGGATCACAATTTTGGCCACCTAGATCCCTGACCTGAACACCTAGATTTTTATTTGTGGGGACACCTAAAAACATTGTCTATCATACACCAATTTTACATTAGAAAACTCAAAATAAATTATTGACGGATGTGAAGCTATCCGAAACACGCATGGAATTTTGAAAAGGGTTTGTTTCAATGAGAAGAAGGCAAACGCATAGAGGCAGGTGGTCATTTCCAACATTTTTTGTAAATAATGTTGTATTATTTTAATTGTTATTGCTTTTTGTTCACTGTTTTAAGAAATCTTAAAAATAAATATTTGAAAAAATTATTTAAAATTGAAAATAAAGTTTAACACAATCAAAATGATAATTAACGTCATTATAATGTTTACAACAACAAAACAACAATCCTCAACGAGCAAAGCTAACGTTTATTTCAATAATAATTTTTCAAGATCAATTTGGGTAATAAGACATTTTTTTTTAAATTTCCCCAAACGGTAAGTTTTGGCAAAAATGAAGGGGTTTTTTTGTTTATAATTGTTGATAATTATTATAAAATCATATTTTTTCCCAAGTCAATGGCGTAGTATTTTTTGTAAAATTGTTTTGAAAATTCGTCTACACCCACTGGTTGCAAAAAAATTAAATGAACATCTGAAAAGTGTGTTTTTATCCCATAATATCCTTGCCAAAATTCGTTCAATTTTCAAACCTCTTTGAAAAATGTAATAAAAAGTGAAAATAAAAAAAAAACTTTAACACCCTGTATCTTTAACTAAGCATTTTAGGGCCCACTTTATATGAACTTTTCATTAAAATCGTCAGGTTTTCAAATTTGACATACCTAAAACACCCTTATAAATCGAGATGGCAATACATGTAGGCTGAATTTAGGACACACTGTATATCAAAAGCTACTGGCCTTAAGGGGAACACTTTGGTACAAAAAATCATTTTAAAATTTGCAAAAAAACGTTGATTTTTTTGCAGCGCTCCTAGAGAAAAATCTAAGTTGTAAAAGCACATCCTCAATTTGTATTTTTTCGTGAATTTGATCGAATTTTATGGTCAAATTCCAAGTTTCGCAAAGAATTTTTTTCACTCGGAAATTTTCTTATTTAAATATTTTAGATGCCTGTAAGAAAAATGCAGATATTTTTGCGTAATTTGGGATTTGACGATATTCAATTGACCAAATTCACGAAAAAATACCGTATTTTTTTACTTATCGAAATTTAATATACAGGGTCCTGCAGCTCACCTCCCGTCTTATGTAGCTCATTTATTTTTCACTGTAAAATTTTCATATTTTGCAGACGTTACCTTGAACCCACGGTGCATTTCAGGAAAATAATTGTGGTTATACAGGGTGTCACAAAAAAGTGTGACGTCACGATGGTGCATTTTTTTAAATGGAATGCTCTGTTTCTTTTTGTATATTTAGGTACCTCTTGTGATCATCTATATTCCTCTAAAATTTTGACAACAACGGTTTAGTAATTTCAGAGAAAAAAAATAAAATATAAAAAAAACTGTTTTGCACCATTGAATTTAAAAATGAATAAAAATACCAACAGTGCTTGATTAATAGAACTAAACAAGGAACTTATTAAGTAGCGTAATATCCGCCTCTTAGGTAATGTTTGGTTAATTCGAACTGTACAGGGTGTTCAAAATTTAGTGTCAAACTCTTCAAATTTAAAAGCACTTTATTTTTCTTATTTTAAATATGAGCCCCTGTATATTTTTAGGTCGCTAGATGCAGAATTAAAAAACAAAAATTTTTCTAATTTTAACCCTATCGAAATTCCTAACACATTAAAAGTTATTCGTTGAAAACTCATTTTGGCATCTATTTCGATGGTAATATCACTGGATAAAAATGGTAGGTGGCTACGAAAACAATTTATTGACATTAGAGTTTCCTAATAACGTTAATTATTACCTGGAAATTGGTTAAAGTTACATAAATGTTAGCCAAAAGATATTAAAAATTAAAAATTAGGTTTATTTAACATTTAAAGGTTTTTCTTAAACTAATTTAATTTAATTAATAAATAATAATAATTTACTCGAATTTTTATAATGCGTCAGAATAAGATTTTGTAAGTTAAATAAACTCCAATGAAATAAATTGTTTTTCAGAGCCATCTATCATTTTTATTCAATGGTATTACTATTAAAATAGATGCCAAAATGAGTTTTCAACGAATAACTTTTAATGTGTTAGAAACTTCGATAGGGTTATAATTAGAATTTTTTTTTAATTTCTTCATCTAACGACCTAAAAATATACAGGGGTTCATATTTAAAATAAGAAAAATAAAGTGCTTTTAAATTTGAAAAGTTTGACACTAAATTTTGGACCACCCTGTACAGTTCGAATTAACCAAACATGACCTAAGCGACTGATATTACGTTACTTAATAAGTTCCTTGTTTAATTCTATTAATCAAGCACTATTGGTATTTTTATTCATTTTTAAATTCAATGGTGCAAAACATTTTTTATATTTTATTTTTTCTCTGAAATTGCTAAACCGATGTTAACAAAATTTTAGAGGAGTTAAATGACCACAAGAGTACCTAAATACAAAAAATACGACATTCCATTTAAAAATGCACATGTGACTCCACTTGACAACCTGATAACCACAATTATTTTCCAAATCACCTTTAATAACGTCTGCAAATATGAAAATTTTACAGTGAATAATAAATGAACAAAAGACGGAGTGATTGCAGACTGTATAGGAGTTTTTTGGGGCGCTAATTAGGAATCTGAAGTCGACTTTTTAAGCTATAAAGCCCTACTCGAGCCTAGTCTCAAAAACGCAAAAACCTTTCTAAAATTCCTTCTTCTTGAAACTGGTCACAGACAAACTGAATGATTTTATGGTAAAACGACTATTATTCATTAGAATACATTTATTTTTACGGGTCTTTAGTCGTTATTTTTAACAAAAAAACACCACCGAAAAAAAATATTTTTAAAAACCCTTTTTTTTTTTTTTAAAATACTTTTAAATTTTAATTGTGTAATAATGGAGTTTACATTAACTGCATTTATTTTGTTTGTGTTTAAAATAGAAGATTAAAATAATGCTTTTACGTGGATTAAATGTTTTTAATACAATTTTCCAATTTCTTTATTCGTAATATTTTTATTTTTTTTTACATTTAATGCTGGCAAACAGGGGTGGATTTACGCAAAGGCTGAGTAGGCTGAAGCCTAGGGCGGCAAATATTATGGGCGGCAAATTATCAATTAGTTTAAAAAAAAAGAATTTTAATGATATAGTTAATAATTTTGTAAAAAAAAGGTTCAAAGAAAAATGTTAATATAGGGTTTTGCCTATAATTAAATAATACATAGTTTAAAATAAGACTTATTTGTTTTACCATTTTAATTTATATTTTGTTTTTATCGTATGAAATTTGTTTGTTTTAAACAATTGTTATTTAATTTTCTGTATGATTTACTTTTGTTAAATTGGTTAATTAATTTTTTATAAGAATTACTAGTGAAGTTTACATTCTTTAAATGCTAAATTTTTCGTTCTAATATCCAAAAAATATTGTCCTATTAGGGCGGCCAAAATATATTAGTCTATGAGCGACAAAAAGTTAAATATGGCGCCTTTTAGTTTTACCAACTTATCTGTCTAAAAATCCCTGGATAATTTCGTCATTGTTTTTGAATATAAAAATAAAATTTTTGAATGTGGTTTTTAGTAAAGCTAATGAGTAAATAATCGGGAAAATGAGTTTATTCTGTAAAATAAAAGGTGTTTTACCATAAAACCATTTAGTTTGGCCGTGAGCTGGTTCAAGAAGAAGGAGTTTAAGGAAAGATTGTGCATAAATAAGGTTAGGTCCGAGTAAGCTGTTAAAAACTAGAATTTTCCAACAAAATTTGACTTTTGATTCGTGATCAGCTCCAAAAAAACCCTGTTTACTAAATTTCAATAAAATCCAAAATTATTCTTTTTACCAAAATTTGTTTTCTTGAGGCAAATAACATCTCTTTGAGTTTGGTGTGGATCTCATTGTCCTTGCTTCGTACCTACACCAAAATTTGATATTAAAATCATGAGATAGCTTAAGCTATACGTCATTTTTAATAAAATGCCTGTGACAGATTGTGACAGACAGACAAAAATAAGGTCGAAAAGTGATTTTGTAAAGATTTATTTATTTTTTTTTATGATACAAACCCTTAAATGTTATATATGTAACCAAGCTGTCAATTTTTAAGTGTCCCAAGCTGACGATTATATACAAGGCGCGGACAAAAATGTCTTAAACTTATACACTCTACGATATACAGGGGGTTTTTATCTTACAATTAAAGCTTCAACAGCAATAGACTTCTCCACGTATTTTTTCTTCATAGTGGCAGTTCTAAATTGATATAAAAACGTATAATTTATATATTTTTTAACATAGATAGATATTATATAGGTTGTGTCAGCTTACATTCACAAAAATACCAAATGTATTTAAAACTAATAATATGGTCAATTTTAGAAGTATCACGTGTCTTTGCGCTTTTTTAATAATAAAAATAATAAGAATACTGCTTTATTGTCAAATAAGATTATACATCTTTTTGACAAAGCAGCATAAAATAAAACTATGATTATAACAAGAAACAATAGTAAATTATATGATATTATCAAGAAAAAGAAAATATAATGGTTCTATGCAATAAATCGATCGAAAATATACAGGGTGTTACTTAATGGTATGTCATAATTTGAAGGAGGCATTCCTGGATCGATTTTAAGTCGAAAAGTTCATATAAACGTGGGCCCTAAAATGCTTAGTTATTAAGATACAGGTTTTAAAAGGGTTTTATTTATTTTCACTTTTAATACATTTTTCAAAGACGGTTTGAGATATTGAACTGAATTTTGGCACAGGATATTATGGCATAAAAACACACTTTTCAGATGTTCATTTAATTTTGCAACCAGTGGCGTAGCTATGACGAATTTTCAAAACAATTTTACAAAAAAAATACTACGCCATTGACTTGGGAAAAAATTATGGTTTTATAATAATTATCAATCAATTATAAACAAAAAATCCCTCTTTCATTTTTGCCATAAAACTTACCATTTGGGAGAAATCGTTAATTAAAAAAAGTCTTATGTACCCAAATTGCATCTTGAAAATTGTTATTGAAATAAATCAAGTTAGCTTTGCTCGTTGCCAGCAATGTTGTTTTGTTGTTGTAAACATTATGACACTGACGTTAATTATCATTCTTGATTGTGTTAAACTTTTTTTAATTTTAAATACTTTTTCAAATATTTATTTTTAAGCTATTTTCTTACAAACTAGTGAACAAAAAGCAATAACAATTAATACAATACATACATAATTACAAAAAATGTTGGAAATGACCACCTCTCGCCTATGCAGGCTTCTGCTCTTCTTCTCATTGAATTACGAACCTTTCAAAAATTCCATGCGTGTTCGGATAGTTTCACATCGTCATAATTTATTTCGAGTTCTTCTAATGTCACAATTGGTATATGATAAACTAATGTTTTTAGGTGTTCACAAAAAATCTAGGCTGTTCAGGTCGACGATCTAGGTGGCCAAAATTGTGGTCCTCCACGGCCTATCCAATGATTTTGGTAGGCTCTATTTAAATGCTCACGACCAATATCTTAAAGTGGGCGGGAGGCATATCATGCATAAACCAAAGTTGTTGCCGTAACTTGAAGAGGAACATTTTCAAAAGCAAAGGCAAATCATTTTGGAGAAAATTACAATAATCCTGTCCGTTAAGGCGTCCTGGTAAAAAATGGTCCAATTAAATGGTCGGATACGATACCGAATCAAACGTTCAGTGAAAATTGTTCCTGAAAATGTGTCTCATTAATCGATGGGGTTTTTCCCGGGGGCCCCTAATGATTGTTATAAATTGGTTATTGCACTTGAAAAATTTGCTGTCCCTAAACAATATTTTGGCATCAAAATGAGGATTTTCTGTTACTTTTTGGAGATACCATCTACAAAATTGCGTACGTGGTTTCATAATCTCTAAGGGAAACAATGCCTAGACCTTTGTATGTGAAAAAGGGTATAAAAAAATCTCTTAAAATCTCCCATACCGTCTTGTAGCAGATGTTTAATGCCATCCCTATTTTCGCGTATTTGTGGTTGGATCCTCTTCGACTGCATGCAGGACAGCCTTCCCCACTCCCGGTGTTCTAACTGTACGGGGCCTTCCTCGGAAATATTAGTTTTAAAAACCCAGATTCAGTCAGACGACGTTTAATTTTTTATAAATGTTCGTCTATCTGGGAGAGCCGCGATTAGGTTTCCCCTTTCTTGATACAAACGCCGCGCCTCCCAGCATTACCTTGGCTAGACCATAAAGAAAAATGCTTTTTGTGTCTTTTCCCAAAATTTAAAGAATAATTTACCATTTTTTTAACTAGCAAAATGCACGTTTTAAGATCGGGAAAATAAATAAAACTTCAAGAATGATTTTAACGCCCAGTGTCATAATGTTTACAACAACAAACTGGGCGGCAAACAAAGCTAACTTGATTTATTTCAATAATAAATTTTTCAAGTTTAATTTGGATTTATAAGACTTTTTTTTTAATTAACGTTTCTCCCAAACGGTAAGTTTTACGGCAAAAATGAAAGAGGGATTTTTGTTTAAAATTGATTGATAATTTTTAAAAAAACCAAAATTTTTCCCCAAAGTCAATGGCGTATTTTTTTTGTAAAATTTTTTTGAAAATTCGTCAAAAGCTCCCGCCACTGGTTGCAAAAAAATTAAAAGACATCTGAAAATTGTTTTTTATCCCAAAAAATATCTGTGCAAAATTCAGTTCAATATCTAAAACCCCTCTTTAAAATGTATTAAAGTGAAAATAAAAAAAAAACTTTAACCCCTCCTTATCTTAATAATAACTTTAGGGCCCACGTTTATATGAACTTTCGATTTAAAATTTGATCCAGGAATGCCTCCTTCAAATTATGACATACCATTAAGTAACACCCTGTATAATAAGTCTTTCCTAAAAAATAAGTTTTGACGGACAATTTAAATTTATAAAAACTACCTATATTTTTAATACTAGCAGGTAAATCATTTAAAATTTTTTTTAGTTATTAATTAAAGACTGATAATTGTGTTTAATAGCCCAATCAAATAGTACATTGTAGCAAGCATAAAATGGGCTATTTAGTTTTATTGTTTTAATTGGTTTATTAGGGTGCTAATATCAGTAATCTGTAGTTTCCCACCCAAATTTTTGATGGGAGAACTTTTAACAGCCCAAAAACCACGAATTTTTTAGACTTTTTTCAGTTTTTTCGATATATCTCGGAGGAGGACTAATAGTCCTATGTTTTTTTTATTCTATTTTTTTTTAATTAAATTTTCTACAATCTTCTTTAACTAAAGTTCCCTTAATCAAAAGAAAAGCCAGTACAGCCCGTCAAAATTATTATTTTTGCCAACATTGCAAAAAATTACCAAACCCTTCCCCATTAAGTCCTTCATATTTTTTATAACTCGTCAAAAGTTTTAAAGGGAATCATAAAATTGATTAGGGTTAAAAATGGTTGACCAAAAAGAATAATTGAAATTTAAAAAATATTATTAAAACATTAATAAACGCCTTTAAACTTTATGAGCTTATCTGTGAGGGTAATTCTGTAAAAATCTCATACAAAATGCTATTTATCATTTTTAATGGAAGTGTTTTAAATATAGTGTTTTGTCAAGTTTACATTGTACGTTTTTTTGAGTACCTGCTGCACATATTATATCGATTACAAATTAAAAGTTGGCAAGTCAAAGGCGAAGAAAATAAAAAAAAAATTTAAAAAAAAAAAAAATTCCAAAGTGAATTATAATCTAGAATGGGTCTAATAAAAAAAACCTACGCCTGGGTATTGCCCCAAAAACGATGGAAATACTGCTAGGCGTTTTTTTCCCTAACCCCAAAAAAATGGAGAAATCAAGGAATAAATTGTGAATTATTTGAAAATGTTTGTTTAAATTTTTTAAAATCTAAACTGGCTATAAAAAAAAAGTGAATTTAAATTTTCATTAGATCAGACAAGAACTTATATTAATCATTGTATAATTGGTCTATATCCCAGTACAGTTATTCATAAGGTATTATTCATGGGGGTGATATAACGAACTTTTGACTTACCAGTTGGTCAGCTTTTGAAAAAATGCTTTGGAAGAAGACAAAAAAATTCAAAAACGATTAAAAAATCCCAAGTTCCAGAATAGCTGCGAATATGATATAATTAGAACGCCTTTGTTAACATCCTATCTCCATTTAGCTAGTCAGAAAATTTAAATCAAGAAAAACTTTACCAAATTTGATTTTCAGTTAGAAAAGGTAAATTTTATTAAAACCCTGGAAATTTTCCCCCTTTTCCTTTTTTTTTACTTAAATTTAAATTGAAGGTCAGGAGTTTAATTGAAAATAAGCCAAAATTTATTAATGATTCATTTTTGGGATTATTTATTTGTTTTCAAGTTATTGCTAATTTAAAAAAGTGTTTTAATAGGACTTTTGAAAATCAAATCAAAATAATAAAAAAAGTTTTTTGATCCAAGCCTTTTTTCTGAGAAAAAAACCGAATTTTTATGTTTATAGGTTATTTTAGGGACACACTGTATACCCCAGTGGGGCCCCAAAACTTTAAAAACCCCTTAGAAGTATAAGCGACGGGCTTTAGATAACAATTTATTTTTGTTTTTAAAATGCATTTGATGTAATCAGAGTTATAATTTTTATCCCGTCATACCATAAGATCGTAACACTGTGCGCCACCCCTTCCTCCTACTTACGCCCCTCCCTTCTTCACTCCTCCGCTCTAAAAACCAAAGTTAGGTCTTTTTTAAGCCAACCATTTTCAACCATAATCAATTTTATGATTCTTATAATACTTTTGACGAGTTATAAAGAAATATGAAGGAGTTAATAGGAGGATTTGGCGATTTTTTGCAATGTTGGCAAAAATAGACAATTTTTGACGGGCTGTAGTTCGCTTACTGTTAGAGTTAGACGGGACTTTAGTTAAAGAAAATTGTAGGAAATTTAATGTTCTTTAAAAAAAGTATAGAATAAAAAAACCATAGGACTATTAGTTTCCGAGATATATCGAAAAAACTGAAAAAAGTCTAAAAAAATCGTGGTTTTTGGCAAAAGTTCTCCCATCAAAAATTTTGGTACGATACCACAGATTGCTTTTATTAGCACACTAATAGACCAATTAAAGCTATAAAACTAAATAGCCCATTTAATGCTTACATGGGCCCTATTTTGAATGACAATTTGATTGGGCTATAGTACTGTGCGAAGAGTTCTTAGTATTATTAAACCAATAGTTTTTGTATAGACCAACATTCTTTTTTGAATAAGATGATATCGAAGTTCGATTTTCATAGTAATCTGTTTTAGCTGTTTTTACAACTTTTCAATATATAGTACGATATTTATTAAAATAAGTAATGTTATACTTCATTTATTAAATTAAAGGTCTCTTTAAAAAAAATTGACGACTATTTCCAAAATGCTCCCTTATGTGTTCTTCGTTAATTTCTATCTATGTGACCTTTACACTAACCTGTAAATTGGACTTTTCCATAAACCTACTAAGTGGCAACTGTTTATTGAGTCTTAAAGACAAATCTAAGAGTTATTTTAATGTTTAAGAAAAAAGCACAATCCTCTGTTTCCGTGGGTCATGCTGTGTATATGAGTGTATTACTTTAAAGCCTAAAATACTAAGTTCATAAATGGAATATCTGTGTCGATCTAAAAGTTGCTGCATTACTTACAGAACTGCAGAATGGCTACAGAAAATATTTTTTTAGGGTACATGTTGTGTCTTGTTAAATAAAATTGATTACTTTATATCCTTTTCCTGATAATATGAGATAATTTTTCCCATTTTGCTCTTCTCTAGTTATTTACCCGGATAACTCATTATTTTAAAATAATTATCAATTTAAAGTAATTTTTAAACTAAAGGATCTAAAGAAAATGGGTCAGTTTAATACAAAATCTATGCAAAAATTATTAATGTTAAAATATTTTTTGGAATTTAAGCTGACACAATCATTATTTTAACTTAATTTCTAAGTTTTAAAAATTTAACCAACATTCATAATTTCCATCGACAAACTAAGCGTTTTTTAATAAACTGCTTCCAGATCTGTAAATGATTTAAAAACATTGATTTTTTTATAGTTTTATAGTAGACGACAAAGAAAACTTTCTTTAAGTTTTTCTAAAAGCAACCCATTTTTGTATGCTATATTTTAAATTATGTACAGATTTGTGAATTTAAAATAGAATTCTACATTTTTAATTTGTATGACCACTGTTTATTAAACATTTTGGTATTTTGTTTAACTCCATATTAAAAGTTACCCTTCTTATTTTGTAAATTATTCCTAACATCGGCTGAATTCCAATATTTTATTTGCTCCGTTTGCTACGAAGGCGTTAGAAGAGCCACATTAATTTTAATTTTACCATTAATGATTAACTCAATTCTAGATCTACAAATTCCGACTAAAATCTGAATTCCGATCTTTCAATTATTTGATCTCGGAATTCCGATTTAGAGATCTAAGTCGAAATTTCGAGATTAGTCAGAATTCCGACTTAGATTCGAATTCGAATTGAGATCTTGGAATTCCGACTTAGATCCGGAATTCCGACTTATATCTCGGAATTCCGACTTAGACTAGAATTCCGACTTGATTTCGGAATTCTGACTTGAATCTCGAACTTTCGATCTAGTCAGGAATTCCGACTTAATATCTCGGAATTCCGATTAGAATTTCAGAATTTGACTTAATCTCGGAATTTCCGACTTAGAGATCAAGTCAAATTTCGGATTAATCAGAATTGACTTAGATTCTCGAGAATCTTTGACTTGAAATTCGGAATTCCCACTTTAATCTGAATTTCGACTTATATCTCGAATTTCAACTTAGATCTCAAATTCGACTTTAGAGATCAAGTCAAATTTCAAGATCTAAGTCAGAATTCCACAAATTTTAATCGGAATTCCGAGATCAAAATCAGGTTTAGATCTCGGAATTCTGAAATTTGAATTCGAATTCCGACTTATATCTCGGAATTCAGACTTAGAGATCTAAGTCGAAATTTCGAGATCTAAGTCAGAATTCTGACTTAGATCCCGGAATTTTATTAATTCAATTCCGACTTAAAATTTGAAATTCGAATTAGATCTCAGAATTCGACTTAATCTCGAATTCAACTTAAGATCCTAAGTCCAATTTCGGATCTAAGTCAGAATTCTGACTTAAAATCCGGAATTTTACTTAAATTCGGAATTCCGACTTTAAATTTGAAATTCCAAATTAGATCAGAATTCGACTTAATATCTCAGAATTTCCCACTTATATCTCGGAATTCAGACTTAGAATCTAAGTCGAAAATTCGAGATTCAAGTCAGAAATTCTGACTTAACCCGAATATTTACTAAATTGGAATTCCACTTATACCAAATTCCATTATTTCAATTTAGGCTTAAACAAATGAAATTTCAAACTAATAATCTACTTAGATCCCGGAATATTTACTTAAATTCGGGAAATTTCCATTAGATTCGAAATTCCTATTTATACACGATTCTGACTTAATCTCAAATTTCACTTAATCTGGAATTCAGACTTAAATTAAGTTAAATTTGGTTAAGTCAAATTCTTTTTTCGGATTTGTTGAATTGGATTCCACGGGTCTGGAATTGGTTTATCTCAAAAAAGAACACTAGTCAACTGGACAACAACTAATATTTTTAAACTAAAATACAAACAAAAATTTTTATTATTTAATTAATATAAAATTTTATCATATCTGCTTATCAATATGGAAATAAAACTAATCGGAGACCAATTAAAAAACAATATATAGCCCTTATCACTTTAGTACACTTACTTAGTAAATTCCAACCTATAAGATGAACCCACCTATCTTTAATAATTATCACATTAAAAAGAGATGTTTTGCATTAATTTGTCGGCGTTTGAAGAAAAAACAGGATATTTTATTAGGAAGAAAAGTTACTTTTCATAGCTTGCTCTCTGTTATCAGCTTCCCTCCGTTCGGCTGTTAAACACGAGCGCGCCATGGAAAGTATCACTTTACCTCCATATAAAATAATATACTTTTTTTACAATGGTAGGTATAAAATACCCACATAAATAAAGTAAACAAAAAACAATATGTCTAAAACCAATGGTCATTTCAACATTTAGTCTTATAAAACATAGTAGCAACAACTGTCTTTATCTAAACATATTTAATTCTAAACATCTATGAAAATAAACTTACACATAGGAAAAACTAAAACCATCTTAACAATCCTATTTTTTAAATAATTAAAATACGAATAAATCAATATCAATTAATAGATTTTACGAATATTTCTTATAAACATAGTTTATACAAAAACGACGCTGATAGCGTGATACATTTATAATACCATAACAATAAACTCTGTTCTACTTAATCTAAGGGATGACTATACAGAGAATACCACTTAAACCCTTTTTAAAGCTAAATTTTGCTTTAAAAGTTTTTCGAAATTTTCTTTTAATTTAGAGCGTAATTTTAAAAAAAGATATTGATTTATTGTGATGGCACTAACGCGGTTTCTAATTGGTGAAATTTTGTGTTTTTAATACAATTCTAAGGTAAAGACCTAACACAATTTCTTTGTTACCAAAGAAATCTATTTGTCAATAATGCTTTATAAAAAATAAATACGTAATACAAACATTAATAATTTCACTCATATTATATATTTCTAATAGAACGCCCCACGTAAAAAAATATAATTAACCGGGAGTAGGACTATTCACATTAAACGTACGTGGTAGGCACACTTATTTGTCTGCTGCACCGTGGCCACCCGTGTCTGTGCAAGGTCAACGGCGCAGTGGTATTTTTGTGACATCAAAAGAGTATGAGGACTTTATTAGAATATCCTTAGACTATGTGCAGGGTACAGTTGCGGGCGAAAAATTCCGGACACTTAGGTTAGCATTTTCTGTCATATTTTCGAAGTTGCGTAAACTGGTTTTTTATCTTTAAGACCTTAGGAAATTAAACTGGTTAAAAACGTGTTTTTTAATAGGTAAAGTTTTTTCTCAAAAGAAAAATAATTACTAAAGAAATGTCAACGGATAACATATAATATCAAGATTGTTATAATGTATTTAGAACAGATTAATTTTTAATAAAATTGAAAACTGCGAACTCTTTCACAAAAATTGACCGTCTAATAAGTATATTACATATTTTGTTTTTAAATTTATTAAAACAAAGACACATACAAATATTAGGGATATAAGTGAACTAATATTTTATTCCATTTTGTAGATAATTAGCCCTAAATGCTTGGGCATGGATGCTATCAGTCTTTGGATATGATGTGCATTATAGTTGTTCCATATTTCCTCAATTTTGTTTCATAGGTCATTTGCATTTTATAAATGAAAATCATTGGCCTATGGGATTGACATCTGGGCACCTTGAAGGCCAATGTAGTAAATTTTCTCGCATCCAGTCAGCAACTCTTCTTGTCGTGTGAACAGGGCAGTTGTCTTGTTGATAAATAAAGTTTCGTTAAGAAAAGATATTAGTTAATGGGGTTAGCATAACATTTTGTAATATATCAATATAAAATTCTTCTGTAGATCTTTCATTAGTGCGGTGGCAAAGCCCATGGCCTCTTGCAGTCATATATCCCCACACATTAACTAAAAATCTACCACTTTCTTTAACTGTTTGGCTATACTTCTCTTCAAATCTTTTGTTTCGAGGTCTGTACACTCTAACTCGTCCATTATAACAAGATTAAAAGGTCTTCATCAGTAAAAACGATATTTCTCCAAAACTCCAACCCTTCCTGTAAATACTGGAAAGCATATCCACTCTCTGCTCTTTGTTAACAGCGGTTAAAAACGGTTTTTGACAGCAGTTCGATTTCCTAAATTGGATACTTTTTTGACGCGGCGTCTTGCTACCCAAACAGATCCAGGAAATTCTGTTTGTCTGTGTGGTTCCATGGCTGTTTGGAATGGATGGTTTTCCAAATAAGTGACCAGTTTATTATCTTGTTCCTCGTTTGATACTCTTTTTTGCCACTTCCCCACAATCATTTAAGAAGCCGCTATTTTTCCACTTTCGCTTTAAATTTTGAACGGTACTTTCTGGTAAATTAATTTCCTCGGATATTTGCTTATGGCTCTTCAAATACCATAATGAATCTTGCTTTTTGTAGTTCGTTCAGTCTATTAATTTTATTAAAAATGATTGTTTTAAATATATATTATATTAATCTTTAAATGATATTACGTTATCCGTTGACATTTATGTTTTGTCACTTCGAGAATTTTCAGGTAAAGTTGAGGTTTGGCAAGCTAAGTCTGAAATACATAATTAAAAATCGTAAGTCAGGAATTTTTCGCCCGCAACTGTACAACTTACGGATCGGCATTGAGACGCCACTGATGTGTATGAATAGATCCTAATAAAACAGGACTAAAAAAATTACTGAAATAAGATAACTGACATTTAATGAATATGATAATTTAATTCAAATCTTGATGATATTTCAAGTTGTAAACACTGTACCAATGTAAAATTTATTACCTATTCGTTAAATTTTTGACTTCTGTGAAAAGCCAGGAATGTATTGCAAAAATAAATTTGTAATAGGTCTATTTTAATTTTGTTTTAAATTTGGTTGTTCAAATTTAAGAGAGAAGCTGTTTATTAAATAATTTAAAAATAATGGTTTAAGTTTATATATTTTTTTCTAAAAAGTTAATTTTACATATTTTTATAGAAAAAAGGTCTTAGTGGTATTCAGTGTACATCTGAAAAATATAAAACTAATGCTTTTAAGAGTACTTCTATTGATGTGTATAATTTTTGGTAAATTGTAGACAAGGCGGTATATTTTAAGCGTTAGTTTATTTTTACAGAATATTTATGTTTTATGGCGAAAATAAAATAAATGTTTTATTGAAAACATTGGTAAAACAGAACTATAGACGCTTAAATGTATGTATTACGTTTTCTATTGCATTTTTACATTTAGTTTTAATTTCCATCTACCGAACTAAACTTAGCAGTGGCGGCGCGTGGCTTTAAAGTAAGGGAGGGTACACAAAGCACGAAAAGCGAGCAAAAATTTAAAAATTTTCGGTCGCTTAGGAGAGACGGAGAAAAATAAAAATTTCAGAAGAACCCTGTATTTTCTTAGTGAAAAGAGATACAGAAAAATGTTTTATACAAAAGGTCTGTAGAATAAGTATACAAGGTCAGGTAAAGAAGTTATCGAACCTCAACCCCATTTATTTAAATGGAACACCCTGTATATTTTGTTGTAAGTGGGTAGCATACTAGATTCTCTTTTTAAAAATATAACACACCATGGATGATATTGGTTTTTAGTGCGATTTATTTAAACTTACTATTACTTTAAACCACAATGAAACAAAAGCTCATTACCTAGAAACAAAACTATGTTGACATTCTAGTTGTTATTGAAATGTTATGTATTATGTATTTATTATTACATATTAGAAAAAAAAAACGAAAAAATGGCGCAAAATTTTTATTTATCCAATGACATTTTTTATTTCAAAATAATCTGGTGTATCGCTGTTTGAATTTAGATTCAGTTACATTATCTGGACATACTTTAATCAAACTGATATCCTTGATGATGTTTCTTTAGATTCAGCAGGTTTATTAAGAACTGAAAAAAAACTAATAGCGGGCGATTCGTAAGTCTATCGTGTCGTTTTTTTTTTGGCGTAGAACAGATCAAACCTGTTAGGTTTCTTTAATATTTGTCACCGGGCACATGAAATCGTATTTTACGACTTTTTTTGTGGTCTCGAACTTTTAAATTAATAAAAAGTGATTTTTTTATTAAAAAAAATTGGATTTTTTTGTTTCCACCGCCATAACTTTAAAACTATCAAAGATACCGAAATTTTTTGTGTCAAATTAAAGCCCATACTGTGGGCTTTTAACCTTATCAACAGTTTGGGCACAATTGCACTTTCATTCCTCTAAAAATCATAAAAACTAAAAATAAATTTTTTTGGTATTGAAATTTTTATAATCGATAAACTTTTATTTTTGAAAATATTTTCATACATGCAGCGAAAAAATATGTAAATAATAACAAAGTTTTGAAAATAAAAATTTTTCCTAGAGCGTATCGTTTGGCAACAGCGATTTTTTTTCCAGACGTAAAAGTATTATCGGGACAATAGCCCCGCATACGGATAGCGTGCATAGTTAAGTAATACATTAGTAGTGGTGGTTGTCGAAATTTAAAGTGTGCTGTATGTATTTAAAATTTTAAAACAATGAAGTGAATTATTTGTAAGAAAATTGTGTATGATGGATACAAATCTGTTTTACAAAGACCTAGAACAGCTATTCTCAATCGCTGGTCCGGCGCGGCGGACCACCATGGCACAAGTGGTCCGCGGAGAAATTTTACTGGTCCGCGGACAATTTTCGATCCGCGAAAAAAAATTTTCTTATTAAAAAAAACAATAATAACTAAATTTTGGTCCGCGGTCCCAAAAAAGGTTGGCGCTGACTTAGAATACAAGGGTTGTTATCATTACTATTAAGTGCTGAAAAAGGCAGGACAATCTAGCAAAAAAAATTCTGTCAAAAAAATGATATTTTAAATGGCGAAATTAAAATAAAATATCATAAAGACTGTCGTAAAACTTACACAGATTCTTGAAACTATTATCATAATTTGCAATCAGACAGTGGCGCCGCCGGTTAAAATTATTGTGACATAAACTTAAATGCGATAGTTTTAATATTAGAAAAATGTGTTTTTTGCACAATAGTAAAAAAAAAAAAAGAAAAGTTATATAAAAAATCTGTTTAAACAAGTAATTTAAATATTATTAGGTACCTTCATAGTATAGTTGTTACCTTTATATTAGTTTATATTTTGTACTGAAACAAAATACGAATTTCAATTTTATCCTTATAAATCCTGTTTAGGGTATTTATTTTTTTACATAGTACTGAATCTTTTTAGCTAGTAGAAAAGCTTCCTATCAAAAAAGTAATAAAGCTGCCAGGAATAGAAACGACATTAATATGATATCTAAATTACGTGGCTATAAAGATTTATTTGCGTTTGATGAGAAATATCATAAATTATGTTACAGCCACTACATCTCTGAAAGAAACATAAAATCGCACAAAAATAGGAAAAAGGTTTCCGAACCTACCCGAAAATAGTTCGACAATATCTACCTTTTCTGCGAGTATTGGTAGTGATGTTCAGATAGATCTTTTACTTCCTAAAAGAAATGTCCAAAAATTTAAACTTTATTAAGAGCTGCTGCCACAATACGTAGTGCAATGGCTTTATGTCAACCCAAAATTGAATTTCCAACATGTATTGTGTGAAAAAGAACTAAAATGTTGTAGGTAAGGAGTGTAAATTTCGTTCCTGCAATATCATTATTAAAGATTTTAAGGCAAGAAATGGATTAAATTTACGTAAAATGCTACTAATGAAGCGCCTAAATAACTACTTACATATTTTTGGGTCTGTAAAAAAATCACCCACGGAATTGGACGATTTTTAAATTTGCAATGTAAAATATTCTTTAAGTATTATTATTTTAGGCAAAAAAATGCGGATGATGTAGTTTTCACCAAGAAAAGCGCAATAAAATTCTAAAAATTGGTCATTATTTGACATTTTATTTTAACTATTTACGATTTACATATTATAATAAATTCATGCATGGCTTCAAGACGTTTACAGTGTTGCTAAACGAAAATATTATTAATTTATAATAAAAAACTTTGCCGTTACCATAAGGATAATTTTCATTAAATCAAAAATATTTGAATTTCAAGCCACTAATCATGACCGACCAGAAACGCGAATTTATAATAAAAAAAAATTACAATTTAACAAGGAAAACCTAACCGGAACTAACCAGAACTAGATCATAGTTTGAAAATTGTTGTTTGTTAGTTCGGGTTTGGGTTTTTTTATAAAAACAACCTTCAATAATAACAAATTATTACAAAAAGTCTGGCAACATTGCTTATTCAAGCAGCATTCAGACATGTCAAAGAATAGCTTCGTATCATCTCTTTATATGGAATATATATATATATATATATTTTTAATATATATATATATATATAAAATAAATAAATAAATATATATATATATATATATATATATAATATATATATATATATATATATATATATATATATATATATATATATATATATATATATATATATATATATATATATATATATATATATATATATATATATATTTTTTTCCTGTTTAAAAAAGACCTTTAAAGAAGCCTAGTTTATATTTAATGTATGTACTATATTTCTCAAATTTAATTAAAAGACACAAAGCATCCCAATATTTTGTTGTAAAAATGTTTAAAAATAATCAAGTTTTGAATGTATAATCAAAAAAATAACGAATCCTGTGGTGGTTTTCTTTACCAGCAACCAATAAAAAAAAGTTGAATAAACCTACTAATTAGGTGCGTAATTAATAACAATGATTGATATTTTTGTATGGGTTTAAAAATCTACCCACTGTTTTGGATATTTAAAATTTTCTTTTCTAAAGAACTTAAGCAGCCCAGATCTGCGTTTAAACCTGTTGATACAACTTTAACTACCTACTACACTTCCACCGGACCGTAAGATCTTTGTAGTCGCGCTCCTAACAAGCGCCAAAATATGACTTTGACCGTTAAAAAAATATCACTGACTCAATACTAAAAAAGGAATCAAAAAATTTTTGTTTTTAAAAACTTTTTAAACATTAACTACAATTTGTACGCAGCTTTATATAAATTTTCAATAATAAACTTTTTTTCGATTGCCTAAAATTACTCTAAAAATAACAATTTTGAGTTTCGTACTATTTCAAAAAATTTAACAAAAAAATATCTGCTTCAAGTGGGACGTTGTTTGAAGCGCTA
Source organism: Listronotus oregonensis (assembly GCA_019359885.1). NCBI lineage: Eukaryota > Metazoa > Arthropoda > Insecta > Coleoptera > Curculionidae > Listronotus > Listronotus oregonensis. Next base: position 24,465 of record JAHBCN010005375.1, read on the forward strand.
TTGTGTCTACTTTAATCTAAAAAAAAATTAACTTGATATCATGAATATTATTAAAGATATAGGTGGAGAAGTTAAAATACGTTTTATTGAAAACCGATTTTTTGGGTTTTTTCAATAAAAAAGCTCTCGACCACTAAAATGTCGTAAAAAGTGATTTCGTGTACACGATTACCTTATTAAAGAATCCCACTAAGTCTGGTTTGGTTCCTACGCCGGTTTTTTTTCTCGATAACTAAGCGACTTTTCTTCCAAATTTTACTCCACTATAAGAGATATTTTTTGGGAATGAGTCTCTTTTAAAGCAGGATTTATAATGTTTTATTTCCTGACGTTTGGTGTTTATGCTGCAGCTGCTTGCACAGGTTAAATTCACCTTGAGTCTTAGCATTCAAGCTCGGATTCAAGTATGTTATTTTTGGTTGCCATGAGACTTAAAATATTATTAGTAATTATTCAAATAAATTTTGACATTGTTAGATTCTATTGTGCCAAAAGCGATTTTTAGACTTAAAAAATAAAAGAAATTAATGAGAAATATGTGAGGACAGGACATTATTATGGAAGGAGAAGAACCGGCAATGCAGATATTACCAGAAAAATCCTGAGATTGTTATAAGTACAAAGTTTTTGAAAAATGGATGGATTAAAGAAAGATATAAAGAATTGACAAAAACGTTTTGCTGGCTTATTTTTTACATTTACAGAAAAAATTAGCTACATCGTCTTTATGGACTAAAGACTCCATGCTTCCCTCGACCCTTAATCTGTATATGAAAATCAATACAAACGCAAAAAAATTAAATCGAAACCTTTTACGACAGGCCCCCAACAGTAAGTATTTATCAATAAAAGTAGCTTTAATTATGGGGATTACTAGGGCTTAAAGATGTGAAGAGTTAACACATTTAAAAATTAAAAATAAAGATAAAAGGAATTATTGTTTTGATGCCAGACACAAAAACTAAAAAAACAAAAAGTTTTATGATTCTTAAGGAGGGATTTTCAAAAAACAGTATAATATAAATATCATGTTAAAAATACCCCCAAAAATTGCTGCGGATTTAAAATTAAAGAACCAGGAACTATACACCGGCCACTGTTTAAAAAGATCCTCCGTTACCTTACTATAACCTAAAGTCCAAAATTTCTGTCAGTGACTCATTTAATCTAATACTAGTAAATTATTTTTAAGCCTATGATATACTTTTCCGCTCAAATAACAGTGAACCGGCCAAAGTTTCATCGCCACGTTGTCATAATTCGCAAGAATAAATCACCAGAAAGCGATCGCACTTAAAATAGCACGCCAATATGTATTGAAATCATTATCGAGAAGACAATAAAAGTGGCAACACACATTCCTTAGTTTACAACTTGAAGAGACTTGAAAATAATCGTATCGACAGGGTTTTCGTGCTGTTCGATGATTTTATTAAGTTATTATTGATTATGGACAGATTTTGTAAGTTTAAATTTTAATTGCTATACAGGGTATTTTCTAAATATTTTAATTTCTAATAATTGTAGTATATAGATATTGTTTTGTGCAAATTTTATAATAGTTTATCTTATTTAGTGTATATAATTGTATATAAAGATTTAGTGTTATTAAGTGCTTTTAATTCTGTAAACTATGAATATTAACCAACCTTTAACTAGTTATCCGCCTATAAAAAAAACTCAGTTAACGTTAAAAGAACGAATAATGGTTAAAAATGTTTACCATGGGATTCGGGAACGAAATCCAGAATTAACCACTTTGGATGCTGCAGAGATATGTGCAACTTTAACGAAAGTTTTTTCGCGTACGGTATTCAGAGTTTTAAAAGGCAAATAAATCAATATTAGTAATTATTCGGATATTTAAAATGCGATTTTTTCGCTATTTTTTGCACACTTTTTACTTTTCGATTGTTAAACATGAATCAGAGCTGTTTTTTTGCTGCCTCTTATAGTATTTAAAAAATAATATAATTGAATTGTTTAATTCCATTTTACGACATATTCCTTTAAATTCTATCATTTGCACGAAAACATATTAAAAAACTCATACTATGTTAATATTAAAAAAAACACTTAAAAAGTAAGGAAAAAACCTTAATTTTCAATAAAAAGTAGCTAAAACGTTTACGTCCGAATTCAACTCGAAATTTCTAAAAATGTTGACCTGTTACCATTGTAATAGTTTTCTTTATGACATTTTTATAAGGTATGCGAACCTTGCTTCGCTCGACCCGCAATGTTTGATCAAAAATATTCTCGATATGGAAATCCTAAATATGAAACACGAAAGACCCGAAATAGTTATGGATTCTACAAGCTGATGATCTCAGAGCTTTCGTGTTCCTTATAATGTGTCCAGGATGAGCAATTTATACGTAAAATGACAAAAAATTTTGGGGTTGAATTGACCGTTTGGACCAGCCCTGTTGATTAAAAATAAAATTTAGATATTTTTATTTTTTAAAAATAAAACATCCCTTAATACGAGCTTTTTTTAAATTTTATGAGTATAAAGTGTATTTCTAGGCAAGATATAAAAAAAGTTTATAAGAAAAAGGTTTTAAAAATGCAAAAATTATGCCCGAATACCCCAATTAAACCATAGGCCTACTTTGATTTTTCCCGTTTTGTTTAAATTAATTTTTTATTCATATATTATAATAAGTAAATAATTTAAACGTAAAAATGTATATTACGTTATGGTTTATAACACACTAGTGTGTTATTTGATAGTTTACCTAAATTGGCACAAATAATGAATCCTATAACTAGTAGGTGTTAAATGAAGTAAGTAATTGAATCCTCCTATCGTCAGTGGCGTAGTCAACCTTTCGGGCGGGGGGCCCGTTTAAAGGGGCCTCAACTTCATTTTTATTAAAAAAAAAAACACAAACAATAAACAAACAAATCTATATTTGCAACTTTAGGAGAAAGGAAAAAATAATGACAAAAATAAAAAAATGTTCTTAAGGTTTTTTGAAAAAAATCTTAATTTTTAGCTGTTTGCCTAACATCTTTTTTTTCACGATATTCCTTCCTGTGAAAAAGTTTACCCTTGATAGACAATAAACGACTAAAAACACCACAAAGAGGAGAATATAGTACCAAAATAAATAACATACGTTTGAAATCTGCCGATTTGCAATATTAAAAAATAAAGTAAACAATTCTGGAATATATCCAATACCGACAAATAAAAAGAAATGCCGCCAAAACGGATGCCGCGCTCACCTTTTTCCCGGTTAGTGCTTCGAAGAGAATAACCGTCCGTGACACTGTGGGAACAGAAAAATTATTAACAAAAAAATGTGGACAATTATTATTTTAAAATATGACTTCTAAAATTACACCACAAGTAAAAAAGTTTAAACACACATAGTATGTTGGTTTGTTTGGGCGCAGGGGCGTGGTCTAAGGCGGGGCAGTCGCCCCTGGCCCACCTGGCTACGCCCCTCTATGCTCTACATAGGGAAATAAATATTACTTTATAAAACGGAATACATACATTTAAAACAATGACAAAATCGAAACACTTTAAATGCCGTGTACTTCTAAATAATGCAACGCTCTTTAAAAGATTTTATTTAAACTTAGTTGTACAGAGGGGGCAAGACTTTTTACACGTTCTAATTTATCTTTAAGGGATAGTTTTTTTCTTATAATCAATGCATAGGTACACATTTGGCGGGAATATGTTCGTAAGCGAGATGGTCCCTAAAATTTACCTAGATATTTTTTTATCTTTAATCGATCTACAGATTTTTTTACTTAATTATAATAATGTTTTTATTGTTTAATAGCAGCCATCCTCAGCATTATTTTTTGTTTATAACTTTAATGCCGAAATCATAAAAAACTAACTAAAAACGTCTAGATTTGGATTGTAGGAGAAACAGTGAATAAAGCTTGTATTTTAGTTTGTTGTAGAATAACTGTAGGCTCCGTTATTGCCAATGTTAGAGTAAAATCTTTTAATAAGTAAAATTATAAATAAAAATTAATGAGTTCAATATTTATTTGGAATTTCTTTAATAGAAAATTAAAATCGTTGTTAAAAGTTGTTTTATACATACACATATAAATTTGTGTTTTAATAACACAGGTTTACAAAAAAAAAACGTCATGCCTTTTCAAGGAACCTATGTGATCCTTACGTATTTTGCCGCTTTGAACACGAATCTGAGGTCTGTTTGGCCCCATCACGTCACAGTTTTTTTAAAACAGCGAACATAACCTTAAAATGCATGATATAAAAAATATGATATTCAGTTGGTGTAAATGTTTTCAACTTTAACTTTTTTTGCTTGAATTTACTCTTTTAAGTGTCTAGGGTGTTTTACCAGTTAAACGACACTTTCTCGAGCGATTTGGGCCAAAAATCATAACCTCAAAAATACCATATATCGAAAATACAGCATCCCTTTGCTAAAAGTGATGTCCACCTAGAAAGTTTTAATGGGATTGGACATTTTAAAGAGGTTTTTTTTCCCAGTATGTTCCCCACAGTGAGATTCTCCTGATGGATTTATAACCTCAAAAATAATGTAATCAAAAACTCAGTGTCTTTGAGTACTGACAGAAAACGGTTATGCGTGATACCAGAAGCAGTCCTTGGTCGGATCGACATTGTTTGTGCCCTGCATCGATAATTTTTTTTGCTAAGAATTTAAGTTTTGGAAAAGTCCGAAATTTCTGGGGGTTACAGAGCCCGACGATCCAGAAGTTTCACCTACGGGAAGGCTAACGTTGACAACAACGTGTGTCTGAAACGGGGAGAGCTGGCATATTGCCTTGCAGCAGCGCCATAAACAGAGCAGTATCCAGTATCCTTTTGCTAAAAGTGATTTCAGCTGCGGATTTGGGCCAAGAAACATAACCTCAAAAGACCGTGATAGCGATATAACGGTCTCCAGGTGGTATAAATGATGTCTAATTTTTTATTTTTAATGAAAAGCGCAGTTTAGAGTGCCGTAAGGCTTGGAGAAGTTTTGTTGATGTTTGTGAAAAGTTTTTTTTTGAAAAAAATATGTTGGCGCTTACTGCTGAAATCTGCAAAGGGATACTTCCTTGGAACTTAAGAGTGCATTTACGCTACACCTTAAGGGTCGGGCGAAAGGACGCGGAGACGGTGGGCGGAGACTAACAAACTCCCACACCATAATTTTCGTATAGCCGCATTAAAAATATTATATTTTATTTAGGTTCCTCCAAATTCGGTGTATCGATGCGATGTTGTTTCGGATTGCAAGCCTACAGGAGATAACGTTTTTCGGTAACCATTTTTCGCTTAAATGACATAAATTATACACCATTTTAAAGGTAAGGAAATAATCTACGCCTCTGCTGTAGCGAATTTTTGAAATATGAGTCGAGTTAAGAGAAAATAGTATCTAAACATAATCGACTTTATGGTGAATTTCACTAAAGGAAATATTAAAAACTAAATCTAAATTTAAAAAACTATTACAGCAGAAGCCTAGATTTAAGTGTTGGCTTTCATATAGTTTTTGAAAATTATCGATAACTCATACCGTTTTGGGGAAAAACATTATGCCCCGAATACCTATTTGGATCCAATTTTCGCGGCGCGAATGGACAGGAATTTTAGGGAGAGATGTAAACCCCATAAGCAAGTGCGCCGAAAATGAATTTTAAAAGTTAGACATAGTAAGAGGCGAGGGAACTCACTCAAAACAAGCATATTTTATCGCTATCACGGGCTTTTGAGGTTATGTTTTTGGCACTCTATCAACTGCCAGGGTGTCCGTGGAGGGTAAACATACTTACGGCACTCTAAACTGCGCTTTCATTAAAAATAAGAAAGTAGACATCATTTATACCAACTGGATACCGTTTTATCGCTATCACAGGCTTTGGAAGTTATGTTTTTGGCACTATGCCAGGGTGTCCGTGGAGGGTTAACATACTTACGTCACTCCGAATTGGGCTTTTCATTAAAAATATGAAAGTAGACATCATTTATACCATCTTGATACCGTTTTATCGCTATCACGGTCTTTGGAGGTTATGTTTCTCGGCCCTAATCCATCGGAAAGGTACCTTCGGAGGGGGGAAATAATGGAAAGAATAGAAACTCTTCAAAGTGTGCAGCTCCAACAAAAAAGTCGCAGCTAAAATCACTTTTAGCAAAAGGACTAATTTTTCGGTAACATGTATTTTTGAGGTTATGTTTCTTGGTCCAAATCCATCAGGAGAGTATCATCGGAAGGGGGAAATACTGGAAACCAATAGTAACTCTTCAAAATGTCCGATCCCATCAAAAATATTAAACTGGACATCACTTTTAGCAAAGGGATACTGTATTTTTGATATGTGGTTAGGTTTAAGGTTATGTTTTTTGGCCCAAACCACTCGAGAAAGTGTCGTTTAACTGGGAAAACACTCGAGATACTTCAAAATGTGAATTCTATTAAAAAAAGTAAAAGTTTAAAAAAAGTTACACCAACTGAATATCATATTTTTTATATCATGAATTTAGAGGTTATGTTTGCTGTTTTAAAAAAACTTTGACGTGATGGGGCCAAACGGACCTTTGATTCGTGTTCAGCGCGGCAAAATACGTAAGGATCACATAGTTTCCTTAAAAGGGCATGACTTTTTTTTTTTGTAAACATGTGGGGTATTAGGTTTTGCCTCATAATTACTCTAAACTCTTCCCATAATGAATATTTCAGCATGCCACTAATATTAATTATGTCTCTCAAAATATCAAAATGTTAGATCAGTAAAAACATATGAAAAACGTATTTCTTAAAAAAATGTTAAGCTTTTTAAAAACATCTTTCTAAACTAAAACCAAACTTTAAACACTGTTCCACTCACAACCCCTTATACTATTTCCCTATAACTATAATTTAATTAGCTAATTTTTTTATAACTTATAAACATCCACATATCTACAGATTTTTTAAATAAAAATATCAAATATAATCAAATAATTTATACAATTCGAGAAATAATACTGACTCATTTAAATTATTAACTAAATAACTCACTTAACTAACAGTTAACTTTTTAACTAAGATCTAAATAACTAACCTAATATTCAATTTTCTAACTAAGAGTTCAAAGAATTAAGGTGAAAAATGAGGTTTAGAAAAATGCAGGTACTTTGATAAATGAGGTTGGTTTCTCGAATAAAAGATCCTTAAAAAATTATTTAAAAAATTATAAAAAATAGGTATTTTAGCTAGATTGTTAATTTATAGGATAGTATATGGGCATTATACTAGTTTTACAGGCATATACTTTCCTAGAAATTATAAAAAAGTTTAGAATATCACTTTTAAATAAGGAAGACAAGACGGTCTACCGGCGAAAAAATCGAAAAATCCCTTTTTCTTTTCTGGTGGTGGGGCCATCAGCATTGGTACTTGGTTTTTGTGTGTGATACGTATCTGAAAGACAAATATTTATCAGTGAGTAAGGGTACATCGTGCCGTAAAAAATCTGGTACAGTATAATTTTAGTAGTAGAGTAGCTCCAAGGCTATAAAGAGTATAGTAAATTTATTGAGAAGAGGTTATTATTGTTGCCATCCAAAGTAAAAAGGTTAAACACCAAAACAATATCACCTTTTTTAAAAATACTAGTAGAAATGGAAATACGTATGTTTAATGTTTTAAAATGTAACAACAATGAAAAATAGAAATTTACAGATTTTTTAATATTTGCTTATATCACCGTTCTTATTAATTACATCTTGTAATCTTCGCGGCAAATTAAAAATTAAATTACTAGTATACTCTTCTGTTATTGTATCCCATGCATCATTTATTCTTTCTCGTAGTTCTTCTTAATTTCTGGGGCGGAAGTCGTATTTATACATAAATTTCGTCATTTCTCCCTAAACGCTCACAATTGGGTTCAGATCGGGACTTTTCGAAGGCCATGGTAAAACATGAATTTGATTTTCTTCAAGATAATTTTGAACTATTGGAGCTTTATATATGCGGGCATTATCATAAAATATTGCGATATAACTCTGCATTAACTTTGCCCTGTATAATTTGACAAACATCTGGTCCTCTAGCACTGATCAGCCCCATACGTTGATTAAAAACCGTCCACTTTGATTGCTTGTATGTGTGTATCTTGCGTCGTACCTCATTCGAATTTTGCTTTTAGCTGTATTGGCCGAAATTAGTCTCTTCTTTTGCTACAGTGGCTGCTTTGGATGGATTATTCTTTAAAACAATATTAATTCTCTGTCTTGAGCGTTAGTTAAAACTTTGGGCCGACCAGAACCTATTATCCTTTAGCCAACATAACACTACTCTTACTTATTTTTATCTCTCAAACGACTGAATATTATGGCTTTTTGCCCAGAGGTTAATGCTGGCATTTTTTTATAAGTAAATTTTCTTGACACAAATCAATAATAATATATTGGTTGTTAGTTACAAAAAAAATATCGAGCCTTATACTGTTCTTCGTCCTGGTTTTTATCAGATACAAATAATCTAGTTCCATATCCTTTTAAATGAAACAAAAAAAAAAAGGATTCACAATCACAAAGTACCTAATAAATAAAAAGAATGCTTCTAAAATTCATTTGTGTCGTATTTTTGTGATTTTTAAATAAATATAAAATAATAGAAAAAGGTTGCAGTTACCTTAACAGCATTTTTATACTTAGTAATTTTATTATTAATAAGCCAAATTTTTAATAATATTTTTCGACAATATAAACAGCTGTTTCTTTTGATTGTCAGTTTTCATATCCTTGCCTAAACACGTCAATATCGTACAGAAAGAACATACCTCAATAAAACAAAGCATAATGAAAACTTAGGTTTCTTACCGTTGTGGGTGGTTGCATCCACGGTTCGCCATCTATTTGCATGGGGAAAGTCTTTTTAGTCTTAATTGTGACCGACGAACATTGCGCCAATCTTCTACCACTTGCCGAAATGCCTATTCGTACTTGACCCATATGTAGACAGTTGTCCAAGCCTATAACTTCTATAAGCCCGTCCCCAATGTCTAAAACGATAATAGAGACTTTACTGTAATTATGATTAAATCGATTAATTAGTTTATTATTATAGTTATTTACATTACATGTGCGTTTATGAACATGATTAAAGCAGAGAGTCTTTCACCTCGTCGTTCTAATCACACGAGTTCTTTTCGCACAGAAAAATATGTTTAAAAATTACGCTAAGCGATTCAGAAAGTTCTCCTTCAGACGTTAAAGTTGCCGCAGTTCCTGCCACGTCATTCATCAATTTTGCTAGAAAATATACAGCCTGAAGGTCTTAAAAAAATGCATTTAAAAAATTTTTTTAAGTCACTTTAAGAAAATCACATACCTTGGTTAATATAAGATTCGGAATTAACTTAAACCAGATTCCTTGAGGTTTTCGAGGTAGCTGATCCCGATTATGATCTTTAAATTGACCCTCAGCCGACCTGGAGCTCAGGATTGCTGATGAACGTCATCTCCGTGACTTCTCCCGAAATTCACGCAAAAAAGAAGAGAAACTCGGCCACCGGGGGTTTTTGGGTCGCTGATTTCAAATATGGTACCGGCGAATACACTCGATCAGCTGGTGCACCGGAACCTGGACTTCATCTCTAAAAGATTTCCTAACACGATCGCAAAAAACAAACCGAAAATCGTTGTTGTTTTTTTTAACTCCAAATTTTACATTAATGACCCCCCGAACACCTGGTGCACCGGAACGACGTGGGCGTCTCCGAGAGTTTTCCAGACACGATCGCAAAAAACAAACCAAAAATCGTTTTGGGGGGAGGGTTTGGGGCGCTGATTCCAAATTTTACATAAAAAACGACCCCCTGAATACCTGGTGCAAAGGAACTTGGACGTGGACGTCATCTCCGGGAGTTTTCCAGACACGATCGCAAAAAACAAACCGAAAATCGTTTTGGCGGGAGTTTTGGGGCACTAATTTGAAATTTCACGTCGAAAACGACCCCAAAACGATTTTCGGTTTGTTTCTTGCGATTGTGTCTGGAAAACTCTCGGGGATGACGTCTACGTCCAGGTTCCGGTGCTCTAGGTGTTCGGGGGTGTTCGCGAGTGCCATATTTGAATTCAGCGGCACAAAAACTCCTGGGGGCCGAGTTTCTCTTCTTTTCCGTGTGAATTTCGGAAAAGCCACCAAAATGAAATTCATCAGCAATCCAGAGCTTCAGGTCGGCTGTGGGTCAATTTGAAGATCATAATCGGGATCAGCGACCTCAAAAACCCTAGGAAACCTGGTTTGAGTCAATTTTGATTCTGAGTCTTATTAAAGAAGTTATTTAATTTTCCTGGAGTGACTTGAAAAAGATCATTTTTTGAATGCACTTTTGCCTGCACAAAGACAATTTTGAGTTTGTATAAAATACAAAGTAGATACATTTTTTTTCAATTATTTTTAGGAAGTGAATGCAAAAAATCCCATTTCGATCCTCTTAGTGCAAAAATTCCGTGATTTTGGCTGTTTTAGTGCTTCATCACTTTGACTATATGTATAGACAACGTATTAGTAAACTTAAATTTAAAATTTATTTAAAAATGTTGTTACAAATTTTTACTTTTTTAAACCATTTAAGATATTGCAAATTAGTAAACTCCATTTTAAAACCTAGAGGGGCCCTTTAAGTTTTTAAAAAAAAAAATGGAAATTAAAAAAATAATTTTTTTTAAAATATTTTTTTAGTGTTGTGCTATTTGTTTTTAAAATCCTTTGTTGCTTAAAGAAGCAGTTGATATTATTGCTTTTTATTTTAAATGCTAAAAACGAAATACCAAGGTTATCATTGAATATCCTCAAACCCTCGGCCCCCCGCACAAATCTTCACTTGTTTAGCAAATCCCTTTGTACCCGGGGGAATGTCCTTCGCCCCTTACACCGCAGGCGCCGTAGAACTGAGGAAAATGTCATCAACGTTTTGTTATGTAGAGTTTAATCCTCAAGCAACAAAAGGGATTTTTTAAAAAAAAAACAACCATTAGATAATTCCCCTATAACGAATAAATTTCCCGTTTTTAAAACAAAAAGGGTGCTGAAATATCAAAAAGCAACAATTTTTATTTCAAAATATTATTTTATAATTTGGAAAAAAAACGTTGGTTTCAATATTTCAGCACCTTTTTTAAAAAAATTAAAAGGGGGCCTCATAATTTATTATTTGAAATTTTCTAATGTTGAAATATCGTTAAATGGGTTCAAATAAGTAAAAACAAGCAGTATGTCATTAATTTTTAAAAACTATAAATTTAACTTTTCCTAAAGAAACGGCTTAGTAGAAAAATTGTGTCGTTAAATGCATTACGTCTCTATGTCGTATTTATATTTTTCTAAAATATTCGGTTTTAAAAAAAGATATTAAATTCGGTTTTCGCCGTTTTGTTGGGATTTTTTTTTTTTATAAATAATAAAAAGGTATATAAGTATTTAAATTTTTTTAAAAAAATTTATAAAAAAGTTAGTTTTTACCTTGAAGCCCCTAGCGGGGTTTGTGGTAAGGGACAATAGTTTATACACTAAAATAATGTTTAAATGCTCTTCTAAACGAGACCAAGTTCACTAAATTGGGTTAAAGCAAACCGGAGTTATTAGCACTTTTAAACAAACTTTAACCTTCCCCAACTTTATTTTAGAACTGACAAAAAATTTTCCCCCAATTTTTTGTTTAGAAAACATTAAAGATTAAAAAGACCACTTATTGAACACTTTTTTTATATTTTTTGGGAAAGTATATTTTTTTGTTTTGAGTTACCCCTTTGCCCCCAGCGGCCATCCCACAGACTTTAAAATAACCAGCAATTTTTTTTCGCTTTTATCTAAAAAAAAACCCGAAAGTTATACTATTAGTAGTTTCTGAGATATAGCCGACTAACTCTCTTAGTGGAACACCCGGTACAATAACATAATGTATAACTCCACAAAAAACTAAATTTCATTGGCATACAAACATTTTGTACTCTTTCTTGATTCTCATAATTGGAATCTCAGAAGCTTAAAAAGATATGAGGTTCATTAAATCAAAAACTTTAAGTACTGAAGATTTTTGGAAAAAAACGAAAATTCGCGATTTTATTTTTTTATGGCTATTTTAAAAGATATAAAAAATAAATTTTACATTCTCAAACGACTTTTTCTGTTCTACCAGACCGTGCAAAGAACGCTGGCTTTTGCTTTCTAGCGCCATATGACAGATTTCAGATCGAAAATCCCAAAGCACGTCAGGATTATTAAAGTGCATCCGAAATATCTTTAAGGCAAATGGGCGTTCGGATTACTGGAAATCCGGATTGGCATGCGTCAGAATTAAAGAGGCTCTACTGTATTAGTAACACATGGTAAAAAAAGGTTGCTTATTATGGTTTTACCTTGTACGGCTACACTTAAATCGACTGAATTAAAACTACTAGTGCTTAGATCTTTTTCTCGTCCTTTTTTGCGACTTCTTCTGATTCCGGCGAGATGTTCGCCCCATAAATTTGATCCTCCATGGGTGTAGGGTATGTTCAGAAACGTAATTCCTTGCAAGGGAAGCCCGTTGGCTAAGTCCAGACCCACACCATCACACTGAAATTTTAAAAAATACATAACCTAATTAGTATTTTTCATTAAAAAAAACTAGATATATAATTTTGTGATTCAGGCAAAAAAGGCTTTTGATTACTTCATATCTTTATCGTTGCTCTAAAGAATGTTCCTTTTTAGTGCTATTTTAAGTAAATCAAAAGCATGGTAATCGTAATTAATAAAAATACCCAGTCAAATCATGTCACGATTTAAAAAAAGTCTGGTCACGGTCGCCATTATTTCAAAGCAACAAAACAGACAACAGAGCTGGATAGAAATCGAATCCTTCGGGCCTCAAATCCAGGAGTTGATTTCTTTTTAAGAATCCGACGCTGGAATCGATTACTTTTTAATAATAGGACCCGTGATACGGATTTTTTATCTTGTGACAGTCCACGAAGGGTGATGCCTAAGTACTAACGTACCGTGGGTGTCTTAAGTATGGTGAGAGGGAGTTTGTTCACACGGGACTTAAATTTTTGGAGATTGGGAGGAGAAGGAAAAAGTTCTGCGGGCAGCAGGTTCCGCGCTTGACACTCTAGGGATGAAGGAACGAAGAAAGTGGGAAGTTCGGGGCCTCTCTAACTGAACTGTAAAAGGATGCATAAAAGTTGCACTACGTGTTGCTCTGTTGGGAGCCGCCAGAGAAGGAATTATACTGGCCAACTCCTCTGAGCAGAAGCCGTGAAAATACCTATAGAAGAGCGACAGATCCCCTACAGCTCGACGGTGGGCAAGAAGAGGAAGCCTTTCTGTGAGCGTTGGATCATTAATAAGACGAACGGCTCTTCTTTGAATGGGCTCCAGAATGCTAAGTGTTGTAGGGACGCCATTCCCCAGACATGAGAACAATATTCTAAAGAGGGTCTGATTTTGGATACATACAGAGTGCACAGATTAAAAGAAGAGAAATATTTTCTGGCTCGTAAGAAGAAATCCAATCTTTTGAAGCTGCCGAAGCTATGGATGAAATGTGTTTGTGCCAGTTGAGGTTATCCTCAAAAGTAACGCCGACAAGATTAAACGACTCTTTGTTCTGCAGAACTTGGCCGCTCATATGTAAAGGATGAGCATTTGCAGACTTTTTTCGCGACAGCGAACACGACTGTGTTTTCGAGGCATTAAACTGAACAAGATTTTTGGCGCCCCAATCCAAGATAAGTTTGAGGTCTTGTGAAAGAGATATCTGCATTGACCTGCGCCTGTTTTCGAAATCAGGATTACACGGTAGCTTAAGAAATTGAATACTAGAGTGGAGGGTACTATCGTCAGCAAAACTATGAATGGGATTGATTGTGGAAGAGAGAAGATCGTTAATGTGTAGAAGAAACAGCGTGGGTGCCAGCACTGAGCCCTGGGGCACCCCAGCATTAATTTGGTAGAAGCTGGAGGAATGACCATCTACACTAACTGATATACGTCGATTAGAAAGGAAACTGGAAAGCCAAGAGCAAAGCTTAGGTGGAAGGCCGTAAGAAGGAAGTTTGTTAAGAAGCCCATCATGCCAGACCTGATCGATCGACTTGTTCCAGTTGTGTGAGACAAAGGAAAGAAGATCAGCTGTGGATCTACTGTGACGGAATCCATATTGTCTATCATGTAAGATCTTATGTTTTTCCAGATACTTTAAGATTTGGGAATTAATGAATTTTTCCATTACTTTGCAAACAACTGAAAGAAGAGATATAGGTCTATAGTTAGAAGGGAGACTTTTGAATCCTTTTTTGGGGACAGGTTGCACACGTGCAGCTTTCCAACTCTCCGGGAAAATGCCCGTGTCGTAAGAGATTCGAAAGAGGCGAGTTAAGATGGGTGCAAGCTCGGGAGCACATTTTTTTAAGACGATTGCTGGTATGCCATCCAGCCCAGACGATTTTTTAGTATTAAGAGAAGAAAGAATACGCTTGATCTGTTTAACTTTAAAAATTATATCGAACATTTTATGAGAAACAGGGACAACTGTTGGAAGAGGAAGATTAATGGGAGGATCAAGCAAATTGTTTGGCAAATAGTTCGGCTTTTCCTTTGGAGGTAGAGACAATTCCACCATCAAAGATTAGGGGTCGAAAAGAATTTGTGCAAAAGTTCTGACTAATATTTTTGGCAAAGGACCAGAAAGCTTTACTGCCATTTAAGCATGACAGAACTTTATCTTTTATTCGATTGTTAAAACGGTCTTTTGCTTCTGAGATGGTCTGTTCTTCTATTCGTTATATAATTTTAATATTAATATTATATAATTTTAAATTGATTTGGAATCGATCGTGATACGGATTCGCTATATAATTTTAAATTTATTCGGAATCGATTCCTTTTTGGAAGGATCCAAATTTAGAATCTTGCAATAATATCATTTAAATTCACGAAAAAATACAAATTAAATTAGATTTTCTCGGGGGGAGGGGGGTGTGCTTTATTAAAAGTGTTATTTGAAGTTTTTGGGTGTAGTTGTTGAATAGTCACTAAATTATTGGGATAAACGGGGGAAATAAAACAAACAAACCTGTCGTGTTAAACAAACTTTAATAGACTACTTAAATCATAGACAGCATGGTTGACAAACTATAAAATATATTATAGGTGTCCCACCTACTTGACACCAGCAGAGTAAAAAGTGAATAGAAAGGAACAATATGTTTGCACTATTTCCAACACTTCCACTAGGGCAAACCATATTGTACCCAAATTTTTTCACAATAAACCTATTTTCTTCAAAAATTTACAGTGTTTCTTTTCCAAACCTTTAGTCATTAAATCTGCGGCATATGATCTGTTTGCAAATACTTCAAAACAATTTTCTGATCAGAAATAACATCACGTATGAAACGATATTTTATGTCAATGTGCTTCGATCTCTTATGACTTATAGGATTTGCAACAAACCAATAGCGCTCTGATTATCATTAAATATGTTTACCGCTTTATCATAACCAATTAAATCTGATAATAAAGCTTTTAAATATATAGCCTGTTTGACTGCTTCAGATATGGCCATATATTCGGCTTCACAAACTAGATAATGCAACCGTCTTTTTTAGAACTTTCCCATGAAATTGCCGAGTCGCCCAGTTTAAATACATAGCCAGTATATGATTTTCTGTCTGATATATCATTAGCCCAATCTGCGTCAACAAAACCAACGGTTCGGCACTTTTCGAAGAAAAGCTCAAACAAATTTTTAGTACCTTTCAAATATCTCAAAATTTTTCACATTCCAGTGAGTAACATTATAATTATTATTAAATTGACTTAAAAAACCAACACTGTACGCAATATCAGGTCGGGAAAAAGGTACAGCCAAGTACTTAAACTTCCATTAATTTTTAAAGGAAATTCAAATTAAATTAGTTCCTGCTTTTTAAGTTTTAAATTTGTCTCCATTGGAATTACAATTTTACAATTTTCATGTTAAAAGTTTCTAATAATTTATCAATTTTTTTTCTTGATTAAAAGGTCAAAACCCCCTTTATTTCTATTATAATTTACCCCATACCTAAACATTCTCTTATCTGTCCTAAATCTTTTAACTCAAAATGTGAACTTAATTCTTTCTTCAATAATAACATTTCATTTTCCAATTACAAAAAGAAAGAAATCGTCTACATATAATGTTACAAATGTGTATGAACCAGCATCCTTTTTAACATAAACACATGGTTCTTTTTTTTGATTGTTTATAACCAAAACTAATAAAACTTTATTTACTCGCTCATTCCAGCACCTGGATGCTTGTTTTAATCCATAAATGGCTTTGTTAAGTCTTTAAAATTTTATTCTGATCAAATTAAGGTTTGGAGCCTGCAAAAAATTTTCTTTAAGTGACCATTTGGAAAAGCTGTCTTAACATCTAAGTGCTGAATATCTAAATTCATTTGAGTAGCTAATGAAAAAAAATTTTTTAGAGTACTGTGTCTAACTACCGGTGAAAAAGTTTCAAAAAAATTTATATCCTTCTTTCTGGGTAAAGCCCTTAACAAGTCTAGCCCTATTTCTAACGTTACCTTGAATGTAATTTTTTTTTTTAAATACCCACTTGCATCCAACTGTTGAATTTTATCTTTGGGGATGTCAATTATTATGCATCATTAATTTAAAGGATTTTAGCTCCTCCTCCATGGCTAATTTCCACTTGTCACCATCAGGGCCCACCAATGCTTCTTTGACAGTTACAGGGTCATCACTACCCCCACTTTCAAATGTTTTAATAGTCTTCAAAGTTTTTTTTTCTTGGTTTCTATCTGATTTTCTAACTGCTTCTGGAATGTCACTATTTGTTTCAATCTCTTCTTCTGGAATAAACTCTTCATCAGTATTATCTTCATTTTCAAAAAACTCAAAACTAGAATCCAAACTTTCTTTTCTCCCATTGAAGTTGGTAAGTCCTCATTTTCCCTTATTTTCTTTTTTTCATCAATCAAAACTTTAGCTTCATTTTTTTTCTCATTTATCACTACATCTCTGCTTATTACCACATCTTTTATTTCAGGAATATATATACGATAACCTTTTATATTTTCACTATATCCCATTAAAATTCCCTTTCTAGTTTTCTTATCCCATTTTAAACGTTTTTTTTCCCGGGAACATGAACCATCACATCAGATCCAAAAATTTTAAATGTTTAACATTTGGCCTTATTATGCCAAATTTCATATGGCGTTTTCTTTAAGCCTGTCATCAACGATCTATTTTTAAGTAAATTGCACAGTTTACGGCCTCTGCCCAAAAATCTTTTCCAATTAGCATCGAAAAGTAAACATCTTGCCTTTTCAACTATTGACCTGTTTAATCTTTGGCACAGCCATTTTGTTGTGGAGTGTAGGCATTTTCTTTTCATTAAAAAATTTCCTTTTTGTTCAAAAAAAATTTTAAACTCATTCGAACAAAATTCTCCACCTTCATCGGTCCTAAATTTCTTAATTTTTTTTTTTTTTTGACCTTCAACAAAATCTTTAAATTTCTTAAATGCATCAAAAGCGTCACTTTTATTTTTAAAAAAATACAAAATTATTTTCTATAATCATCTTGCAAAAAAATAATATCTTCCCCCCAAAGAAGTTTCTTCCATCGGCCCCATAAAATTATCAATTCTAACAATTTTTTGCCCTTTCCTTTTTTTAAAGGTAACTTGTTTCTTACCCTCACAACAAAATCGCACTTTTCCCCTTTTTTAAAATACTTGGAGTTTCAATACCTTTTTACTAAACCATTTTTCATTTCGTTCAAATCTTTATAATTAATGTGACCAAATCTTCGGTGCCAAATGCCCCCAAAAATTATAAAATTTGCAGTTGGCACCCAAAAAACCTTTCCTTGTTAGGAAGTTCAAAGTCCAATTTATAGACATTATTTATAAGCTGAGCTTTTGCAATCAAAACATCATATTGATTTATGATATTAAAACCAGTTTATGAAAAATTACTTTATTTCCTTTTTTAATTAATCGGACACAGAAAGAAAATTTTTGTGGTTAATCCCAAATACTTCACATTCCTTATATTTACTTCAAATTTATTACGATCCACAATAGTCATAATTTTTTTTCACCTGTGCATTCCACTGACAATGCCGTGTTATTGGCTACAGTAATTTCTTTTACTTCATTCTCTTCATGAATATTTTCCAACCAGTTCTTTTGTGCAGTTAAATTCGAACAGCCAGAATAAAAAGGAAAAAAAAACGGTATTTTTAAAACTTCCACTTAAAAAAACTCACTAAATCACCCTTAGACTTTTTTTTATTTTTTTGCTTTAACGGGGCAATAAAATTTAAAATGACCAAAATTCTTGCAATAATGACTTGAACTTTTGTTTTTTTACATTTCTGTCTTTATTACTAGTGCTGCCATCTTTGGGGGTTTTTTCTGAAAGTTTTTCCCGGGAAACCGCTACGAAAGGACCACCACTAGTTTTTTTAATCACCCCCATGTCAAGTAATTTGGTTTTTATCGAGTCTGTAGAAATCTGTAAACCAGCATGCTCAATGGCTAATATAAACTTTCATATTTTTTAAGTCCCCCAACAAAATGAGCCAACCCTTTTTTCCATGACAAACCGTTTTATTTAAATTTCCGGACGTATCTACAATTGATTTACTTTGCTATATTTCACAATTTTCAAGTCTCAAGTTTATTAGGGTTCTCAAAGCCCAAAATTTTTTTCTATATTCTGTATCTTGATATAACTTTTGAAAAATGAAGTTAAAGGCACTACTAAAATTTTTTAACGTGAATATACAACGAAGTGTCTATTGACAAAATAACGGTTTTTTGGGTTTTGCTTGCAAAGTTGTGCTTGTTCACTATTATCCAAGGTCTTGGAGAGTCCTTCAAAACAAAAATTTTCGATCGCGTATGCCCAATCCATAATTTTCACGGCCCGTCAATTTCGAAACGCTCGACAAATAATTGACTGCCATGTTGAAAAATCCCGGCACTTGCTCCACAACTTGACGAATTACAAACTCAAAACAAATCCCACGACAAATGATTAACTAATAACCATCTAACAAACGTTTATCCCAAATCCAGATGGGTCTGGGCCCCTAACCTTTGAATAGTCCCAAAATTTTGGGATAAAGGGGAAAAAAAAAAACAAACCTGTCGTGTTAAACAAACTTTAATGATATTTTAAAAACATAGAAACATGGTTGCAAAAAATAAAAATAGTTATAGGTTCCTCCTACTTTACCCAGCAGGTATTCGTAATGAAAAAAAATATTTTCCATTTCCCAAAAGTGTGCCCTGGTGATGTTTTTAAATACAAAGTAATATTATTAGTTAAAAAAAAATAAATAGTTTTTTTTAAAGGGTTCCCCAAAAAAAATTAAAAGCTTTATTTGGATCAAACGGATATAGGTATTAAATTATAAAGAAGTAAAAAATTATCAACTATCTTATTGAAATCTTTCAAAATTACTCCAAATTTATACCTTTATATGTCAAATACCTAATAAAAATAACTTACCACCCCTATTGAGAAATAATTGTTAATCACGTTGTATGGAATTCTAGTGTCAGCAATTTTGACATTTGGATCAGGTGGCGCTGTATCTGACAGTTCTATTGACCACCTAAAAAAATAATAGTATTGTCCTATTTTATTTACGAGAGTTTATGATTATAAAGAATTTATTAGTTAAAAACCATTTATAAGTTATTAAATTTATTGTGTACCCATATCGTCAGTCCGGTACAAAAGTGACATTACTTGAAAACATACAAATTGAGAAAATAGAAACTAACAAATCTTTTTTCTTCAAACGTCAGTAAACCCGTAATTATTCAACTTTCTAGGCAACCGCAAAGTTTCATTTTTTCTCCGCTGGAGCTTTATTTTTTACTTTCCGCCGGCGGAGGAAAAAGTGTTATCATAGCAACACAGGTACAAACAAACAACAAAATCAAGAACTTAATATTTATTAAACTATAAACAATTTTTTTTTATTTATAACTTAATTAAATATTAAATGTACTTGCTCAATAACTGCTTATTAATACGAAACTAAGAGCAATCGGAAACGCAATTAAAAAAAAAATAATTATTGTTGGCATTGTCCACTGACAGCTTTATGTTACAATACTATAGCAACTATTTACTTAAACCGGTCTAAGTTGCCTTGTGAACCCACTTATCTTTAATAATTATTACTAATAAAAAAGATATTTTTGCATTAGTTTGTTGACGCTTGGAGAAAAAACAGCATATTTTATTTGGAAGAAAAGTTACTTTTCATGGCTTGCTCTCTATTATCATCCTCACTCCGTTCGGCTGTTAAACACGAACGCGCCATAAAAAGTATCACTTTTCCTCCATATAAAATAATATACCATTTTCCTGGTGTTACTATGTGTGCAAAAATTAAATATTAAATATTTTTTTACCCCACATAAGAAATGTTTTACTGTATGAATAGCATTTATGACCTTCGATGTATTTGCGGAAAATAAAAGAAATATTGATCCGTTAGTGACGAATTTGAGGTATTTAAGTTATATAACGTTTCCAGAGTATTCCTATTCTTAAGCTTATATTAAAATTTGCAAACTTAATACAAATGTATATTTGCTTTATCTACCTGTCCATCATGACTGTAGATGCTCTTGCCACTTTGTGAAGTAATTTATGGATTGATTCACCTTCGTAACCTCCTCCCCATCTTAAACATCGGGCCAGATCGTTGCCGGTTCCTAGAGGAATCACTGCTACTCCTGGCTGACATTCCAAGTCAACTTTATCTAAAAAAATATTAAAAAAAACACATTAACTATTGAATTTTTACTATAAGCAATATTAATGACATATTCCCAACCCACATCTGTTTGCGTTTACCTGTAATGTATTTAATTTTTGCAAGTCATACTACTCTAGGTTATGAAACAAGTTAGAGAGAAGTGCATCTTGTTAAAACAATATAAATAACTTTTTTTTAAGTTCCAGGCTAAATTACATTTGACTAAAGTTTTTCGACTATAAAGGATTGTCCAACAAAGACCGAACAGGGCCATATTTGTGGCTTTTCATATATTATAAATAATTAAAATAATATTTGTGTATTTTTTTAGGCAGAATCCTCAAGGAACATTTGAAAAATGATCTAAATTAAAAGAAAAGAGATAACGATAAAAATAACAATAAAGTTTATTTTTTAACTTTTTACAGCATATGTTACATATTATTTAAAACATATAAATTTTTAATATAAAAATAAAATATTTTATTGTTCATTTTATTTTACTTTGTTTATATTAATCTTGCTTATAACAATCTTTAATATAAATAATTTTTAAGAACCATTTTTGCAATATTTCTAAAGTTTTTAGATGATGTTTGCTAACACTTCCGCAATCTATTATTTTATAAAATATTCAAGATATAACATAAAAATTGTCATTTTTCTAATGGGACAATAAATACCTAAAATCCCAAAACGCAGAGTTAATATTCTATCAAAATCACGCGTTTATTACTTTTTTAATACATATTGTTAAGAGTACAACATAATATAATCAAATTGTGTCACCCAGAAACTTACCCATGGATTCCAGTACCCAACCGACAGTACCATCACCTCCACAACACACCACTTTAAAGTTGGGTAAGTCTTTGAACATACTTAATCCTTGAATAGGACCACCTTGAGTTGATCCTACAGAAAAGCAGTATATTAAAAAATAACATTAACAAGGATGAACTGCACCTTAAGGACGTGGTCCCAATGGAAATGTTTCAATTCTACATTTCTTTTGGCTTGCTTTGAATCCCTAGTACTTTGCGTCAAGATTTATTAGAAATGTGCTTTATTGTCAAAGATGATTATACATTTTTTTAACAAAACAGAATAAAATAAAACAATGATAATAACAAATAATAATAATAATAAATTATGTAATGATATGAAGAACATAAATATAATGGTTCTATGCAATAAATTTATTCTACATTATCTTCAAAGTATTCGGACAATATATAATAGGCCTTTGCTTACAATAAGTTTTTGACAAACAATTGGAATTTATGATATATTTTTAATACTAGCAGGAAAATGATTAAACATTTTTTTAAAGTCATAATTTAAAGATTTTTTTTTATTAAAGTAGAACAGGGATTTGAAAGATTAAGTTGAGAATTTTGTTTAGGATTGTGCAAAGAATTCTTAGCATTAATAAACCAATATTTTTTGTAAATTAGAGATACTGTTTCTAAAATATAGATAAAAGTAAGTGTTGAAATTATTTTTTTATATAAATAATGCTTTATATGAGTCTATGGACTAAGCTTTACAAATATATCTATATATGCAAGAAAAACAGTGTATATAATAGAAAAAGTGATACAAATTTTCCCAAAAACAGATACAATATCTTATAATCGATTCAATTAAATCAAAATAAATACATTTTAAAACGAATTATTTCCCCAGGGGGGCAAGTTTTTAAAAAATGTAGTGGTTTTTCAGATATGTCTTTATAGAGAAATGTTTATAAAAAAGCGTTTTTTAATTGTTTGAATCTTTACAGAAGTCCTATTGATAATATCGCGATTAAATTACAATTAAATCAAAATTTTTCACTCTATAAGGCGAAATGGTCATTTTTTATGGGTTTTTACAAACATAGAAAAGATAACTATTGTACAGATGTTGTTTTTTATGTTATTGTTGTTAAATTTAAAAAAGCAAAACAGCTTTAATTTTGCTTTGCAAAGTGTGCTAGACGGAAAAACTTATTTCAACAAATATATTGAAAAAAAAAACAATTAATTTAAAAGCTTTTAGCTAATCAATTGCGAGGTATTTTATATGAACAAAAATAATTTTTAAGTTTTTTTATTTTAAAAAAAAGATTTTAAATACTTTTATTATTTTAAACAGAACAAACACATATTTTTTAAATAAAATTCCAGTAAATTTCATTTAACGGTTTAAAAATTAAATATTTCTGAAATATTTTGCTTACTTTTAAATATTAATTCCATTGTACAAATAAAACATTGTTATTTTTTATTTATCAACTATAATAAACTAAATGCCCTACAGAAAAAACTTTTTTATTAAATATTTTATATATACATATTGTTAAAAGTTTCATTCTAATATTTAATTTATCAAATTGTAAATAAAAAATATTATTAAAAATAAAAACTGATATCTTTAAAAAATGTAATTTTTTAGAAACATTTTTTATTATTTTGCAATATTTTGCATTTTTTCTTTAAGTCATAAAATTATTATAAACAAAGTATTTTATAAATTTTTAAAACTTTTATGGCGTGATCTTGTTAAGTATGTATACAGTGTGTCTACTTAAGTTGGGACCATATGGAAAACTTTTTTATTATTAGGTTTACGAAAATAAGTTTTTCTTTATAAAAACTTCTGCATGGTCCAAAACTTAAAATGCAAATTGATATTTTTAACGTATAGTTTGTTAAAAAATATGAATTTTACTCAGGAGTACTTTTTTTACATTACAGAAGAATGTATAATGTAAAGTTATTTTAAATAAAAAGTTATATTCAAATATGCATGTATAGCTATTTATCATAAAAATTTAGAATTGGTGATTATTAACTATAATTTTTCTATTTTTTTCAATTTTTTCTTTACGATTTAGTAAATTTGCCATTTTTACTGTAGTTTTACAAATACGAACTCACTCTGACACACAATGTCAAATATTTCATGTCAGTGCATCCTAGATTACGTTAAAGCCAAAAAATTAATACGGAATTATTGGTAAATTTATAATCACCAATCCCAAATTTTTATGCTAAATAACTGTAATTGCATAATTGAATATAACTTTTAATTTAAAATAACTTTACTTTACAATATTCTTCTGTATTGTAAAAAAGGTATTCTACTTTGCTCTTAAGTAAAATTCATATTTTTTGACAAACCTCGTATACGGCTTAAAAAAATTTATATCTAATGGGTGCATTTTAAGTCTTGGACCATGCAGAAGTTTTTATCGGGAATAACTTTTTTTCGTAAACTTAATAATAAAAAAGTTTTCCATATGGTTCCAACTTAAGTAGACACATTTATAAAAGGGGCTCCACGAAGGGAAATTTTTTAAAACTAATATTTTATCATTTGTTTTTAAATATACAATAAAGTTTAAGACAATTTTGTTAATTAACAATTGTCTATCTTATTAAAAAAGTAACTTTAAGTTAAATTTTTAACGGAAATAAATTCTTTAAATGTTCTGAATAACATATTATTGGTGTCGGGCGGAAGCCCATTTTCAGCGTTAAATTAAAATTGTAAATAATGGATATAGAGTTCCGGGAGTCGAGAGTTTTTTTGGAAATTGCCTTCTCTTTAAGGATATATATTTTTTTAATTAAAAAAAATGGTTTATGAGATATCAGCGAAAAACAAATTACCTTTTTTTTCATCTTTAATTGTTTATACCTTTTGCAATTTTTTATGTGCTAATAAACGCTTTCGATACATTTGATCAGACATTATTCCGGATCAAACGAGCTATCGCGCATTTATGAGCAGTATCTTCTACTTTTCACCATTTTCAACTTATTGCTTAGACTTTCACCTGTACCGTAAATATTTAATACGATCTGTTTTTATATTTTTAGTGTAATATTGATTTAAGGTCTTATATACTGGATACAATTTTCCTTACCCAAAATATGAACCTGTCTTGGATTCAGTATATACTGAAACTTCCTCAAGATTTTGTATCCTTGCCTTCCTCCAGATTTGGGATTGATGAACACCAGAAGTGGTACTGAATTGGAGGTGGGAGTTATTTGAAACGACATTGCTGGCTGCTTGTTTTGATTCGACGACAAAGAACTCTAAAAAATAAAATTTTATGTAAGAATATCAATTTAAATATTGACTTTCTTTTTGATTATTAGTTTTGACACGTTGGCAGGTTTTGCTAATTAAAAGGAAAAATAAATTCTATACAGGGGGTGTCCAAAAAGACGCTGCAATATTTAGGGAGGTGAAATCTAGTATACAGGTTGTCCAACTCTATTTATACACTAAATATATTTGCCTCCGTACATGATACAGAAAAAAACTTAGGATAAAAAATTTGGGGTCTGGTGTCATATAGGTACCATCAGTTTTAGAATGTTTTTAAATTTCCACATAAAGTTTACCTTTTTTAGAGTAGTTTTCAATAAAAACATCTTTGGATTAACTAGGTTTTAAGTTTTTATTTCGATTTAAAAATTAAAAATTTCCATTGATTTTGTCCATATAATGCAAAAACTTCCCTGTATGGTAAGAAACGTCAAACAATTTTTTTGAGGTTAAATTTAAATATTTATGTTAAAGCGTGCAGTGTTGCCAAATCGGAAAAAAATTTAAAACATTCCCCAGATAGTTTTCTTAACTTTTTAAAAATAAAAAAAAATTCCTTTGGGTGGTGTTTTTTGTTAAAAATAACGACTAACTTCTTTATCATATAAAATAGTATTTTATTTTTATATATAAATACAAATGAAACTATATCAATATTTTAAACAATACAAAATATATCCAAAACTAAACATAACTTAACAAACATAACAAATCATAACAAAAACAAAATTAATCCGCTCACGCGGGCTTGTTGTAGAACAACACATGCTAAAATTTGTTTGCCCAAATTTATTAAATCTGGCAACTCTGTTAATACTTATTTTAAATTTGAAAGTCACAAAGGTCAGTGTATTTGTATGCATTTAAATACGCAAAATAAAAATTTTAAAATCAATTTTTTACCAGGAAAATGTTAACCATCCAAAATGTTTTTTTTTTAATTTGTATTTTTAAACGGTAAGCTTTTAATTAAAATCTTATTTAAGTATAAATTCGTTGGTACCTATAAGACACCAAACCCGAATTTGTGTTTGGTAACACATGTAACGCCATGTAAATTTTGCCAAATTTGAATGTAGAATTTAATTCTACATCAAAAATGTCAATTATTAATGGTTTTTGAGATAATTAACTAACTAATAAAGGGGCTAAATTGGTAAATTTGACACTAAAAGAATTTTTTTAAATAATTATGACAGAAAATAGTACTAAAAACCGTCAGCAGTTTAAACATTTACTATAAAATCTTATGTTAATTGTTTTTATTCTTTAATCGTTTTTAATTATTACATGAGTAATTATAGGTCGTTATTTCAAAAACCAGCAACAATTAACGTATAGTGTAATACATTTTTCACGTAGAATTGAATAAGGAGTAAAAATTTGGCAAAATATACAGAGAGCCCCGTTTAAAAAGAAATACTTAACAATTCTAATAGAGGTATCTTCCGGGCTTGTGGACCGTGGTCTGGGAATTTTCATTCCAAAGCTTTCGGCCACATCTGCGCTGGCCATCTTCAGTGGTGCGGCTGTCGTACTCGAAGTGAGCGACTTCGAGTACGACAGCTACACCACTAAAGATGGCCACCGCAGATGTGGCCGAAAGCTTTGGAATAAAAATTCCCAGACCACGGCCCACAAGCCCGGAAGATACCTCTATTAGAATTGACTTCGGCCGTGAAAGCCTACATTTCCTTCATCATACTTAACAATAAACACTCTGTGTTCGGAACACCCTGTTTATTTTTCAATATACTCTTAGTAAAATTAGCGTTACCAAACCAAGGAAGTTTAAAGATGTATGGAAGTCCAATACTGTAGAACAAAATTGTCCAGGCGTGCAGGGCAGCGGGAATAGGGGGATTGGCCCCGCGGAGTTTGCGCAATGAATAGTGGGTCAGGGCCGGAATACCATAATTCTTTGTTACTATCTATAAAGTTGACATCATCAAATGTCAAATTCAAACATTCACTGTTTTTTTTTTATTTTTTGCACAAAATTGTTGGTTATTAAAGGATATTACTATAGAATATTTAAAATTATTGTGTAATATTGGATTTTATATCATCTGATATAATATGGAAAGAATAGACCTTAAGGTCGTAAATGGTCGATATTTTTAGGAGTTTTGAATTTTTACCAAAAATCTTTGTAAATAAATAAAAACACGATTTTTAAAAATAAATTTTAAACATTGTATGATAGTTTCATGTACTTATCACCAATTTTGTGATAAAAGGGCAAGATAGTGTAAATGAGTTTAATCTAATCGTACGATTCTGGTTGTACATTAAAAAGTAAAATTTTTTATAACTGCTTTTTAGGCATATACTTTTCACTAATAAGAAACATTCATGAGACAGAATAACAGTAGTAACCTTTGGTACCTGAGTATTCATTGTAACAGTATCCGTTAAATATTATGTTTCTACAGTATGTCGAGCTTAAAAAGTTGATAATGTAAGATGAAGAAACCAAAAATCTAATTTCTTTTTAAACAAATACAGAAAAAGCAAAAAGGAACTTTAACATAAAATTGTACTTTCTTTCATTCAATTAGAGGGACCTGTATATATTAAAATTTGCCTGGTCTGCCCAGTAATTAATAATTTTGATCCTTTAAAAGGATGTTCTTAATTATTATTAACCTTATGTCTTTTTAATAATCCACAGAAATACACAAACATTGTGAAAATCATCTAAAAGATAACTAAGATTGCCTTACTTTTCTCACTGCTATTTCCTATGAAATTTTCATTTTCTATTATTCATAATTGATATATTATTATTTTTCAGTTACCTAACGTTACGTCTCATAAGAAGCACCTAATTTAAATATAAGAAATACTTACCTAAAGTAAAAAATGCCGGGTATGTTACCCTTGTATTTGCAAGACAAAACCATACAACCTCTAGTCATTTTGTTGCGATATTGTAAGTAACAAACAATAAACACAAAATTATAGTCACAATTTAATAAACACTTATCACTAAAATAAGAAGGTTTTTATCAATCCAAAAAACTTCGCGCTGTTGCACCAAAAACGGTACTCCGGCTCTTATAAAAGTATAATCTGTTGCCTAACTACACACTAATTTATCAGTAAGTAGGCAACACATTAAATTATTTCGTGAAATTTTGTTATTGAGCAGAATGGGCGGGGCCAACTCTGACAGTTATTTTCATACTGGGCTGGACATTTTTTGGTCGAATGGGCCATAGCATTGGGCTTCCATACACCTTTAAACTTCCTTGTACCAAACACACATGTTTTTAATTTTTTTTTTTATCATGTACAAGAGCCAAAAAATTTAATGTATAAATAGAGTTGGGACAAAGTATAATATCATAAAAGAAAAAATTTGTTGGCAAAATATTTCGATTGTATGAAAGTTTGTTGCTTGGCATATTTCTGAATGACATTTACAATCACAGTTTAAAACAAATGAATTAAAAACTAAAATAGAAATTTCCGATTTTCAATTTTTCGCTAATATCTTTAGAACCAAATTTTTATTAAAAATTTTTACTGCACAGTCTAAACAGCATTAAATCCTTTAAAACTTGTAAGCCGAATTTGGGACACACTGTATACAGTTATTTCTGGGGATTATGCAATATGAAATACCCTATAAAATATTTACTGCAGTCCATAAATAACTCACCCGTAACCGTTTCGTGATGTCTAAAATTTCCGAAATAATCCCCAAATCCTAAATCACCCTAATAGCAGGCATGGTTTATTCGTCAAAGCCATTAGCCTATAGAACTAATATGGATTTTAGATTAATGGCAATTTGTTTATTTGCAACGTAGTTACCA
Source organism: Listronotus oregonensis (assembly GCA_019359885.1). Classification (NCBI taxonomy): domain Eukaryota; kingdom Metazoa; phylum Arthropoda; class Insecta; order Coleoptera; family Curculionidae; genus Listronotus; species Listronotus oregonensis. Next base: position 53,197 of record JAHBCN010005375.1, read on the forward strand.
AATTGTATACAAAAAATGTAAATTTTAAAAATTAAATATTGCATTTAGAAGGCTCTTCACTAGGTAATCTTATCATATTTGGAAAATTACTTGAATAAAATTAATTTTTTAAAAATAAGTTTTTTGTAGGTACAACTCACGAAAGCTTATATTGAGCAGAACTACTAGGTACCGTGGGTGCCGGGGTTTCGAAACACCACACCCACCGGCACACGTTATTCACTGGTGTTTCAACGTGGCCAAGATCGTTGACATATTAATTAATTTTTTCTATAAAAATCAGGTGTTTTATACTAAATCAAAGATAATCTGTTATTGATATATTTCCACTTATCAGCGTTTTAAAAGATATTTATTTTAAAAATTTAAAGCCACTTTGTAAATAAAATTTAATATTCCTAAATTTTAAGCAGGGGTGGATTTACGCAAAGGCTGAGTAGGCTGAAGCCTAGGGCGGCAAATATTATGGGCGGCCAATTCACGATTAATTTTAAAAAAATGTAATCGTAAATTTTAATGATATAATTAATGATTTTGCAGAAAAAAAGGTTCGAAGAAAAATGTTAGTATGGGGTTTTGCCTATAATTAAATAATACATAGTTTAAAAAAGACTTATTTGTTTTAACATTTTAATTTATATTTTGTTTCTATATTACAAAATTTGTTTGTTCTATAGAATTGTTTCTTAATTTTCTGTATGTTTTATTTTTGTTAAATTTTTATAAGAATTACCAGTGAAGTTTACATTCTTTTAATGCTAAATCTTTCGTTCTGATATCCAAAAAATATTGACATATTAGGGCGGCAAAAATATATTAGCCTATGGGCGGGAAAAAGTTAAATCCGGCCCTGATTTTAAGCATGGGTGTAATTGCCTATTGTAGCATCCAACACAAACCTGCAGGGTAGATCTTGTTTTTAAGGTATGTTCTTTTTGTTATTGTTTATATTTTAATATCAATAGTTTAATTCGTAAGAAAAGATCTGGCTTAAAAAAGGAAATATCTTTTTTCAATTAAGACGACAGACCCTCTCACACAGCTAAAAAAATCAACCGCGAAATCAGTAAATTAAAGTACGAATTGTTGTAACCTTTGAACATTTACCTACTACAATAAAATTGTTTAAACTTAATTAAAGAAACATTTTATTACGCTTAATTACAATCTACTTTTGGGGATTTACTTTTTATTTTTTAAGTGACCGCTATCAGCTTCAATGCACTTTTCAAGATTGAACAAGAAATTATTCATGACACGATGAAGCAAAGCCTGATCTATTCTCTGGACTTCTTTAGCAATTCGGACTTTAAGTTCTTTAATGTTTTCTGGGCGGGTTGCAAAAACCTTCGCCTTTAAATAGCCTCACAGAAAAAATTTCGGAGACCTCGAAGAACAATTCCCAAAACGTGCAATGCGTCGCCCATTAAATACTTATCGCAGAACTCTAGCGGTATGTCATGTTGCTCCATCTTGCTGAAAAATAATGCATTATTTGGTAATTTCCTTTTTTCCAAATTAGGAATAAAAAACGTCTCTAGTATATTGACAGTTATTTCCATCTTTAAAAAATTATGGACCAATAAAGGCAACCGCATTGCTGACTCGTTGGCCCGGAAAGCTGCCGAGACCAAACCTTTAGGACCCGAACCTTTCGTAGGTCTGACAGAGTCTGCGATAATGGACCTAACTAAAAGACACTCTCATCAGCAGTTTACAAGACTTTTCCAGGGAGTTACTGAACTATCCTGACAGATATACAGCTTAAAATTACTTGGCAATGCCTAGGGAGCAAAACTTGGTGTATAGTTGGATCATTTTTAAAATGAAAATTCGGTACCCTTTTTAAAAATGACCCAACTATAATCACGGGCGTTCTTACTGGACATGTCAATTACGAAACCACCTCTTTAGAATGGGTATAAATGACACACCTTTATGTAGAGGTTGTGAACAGGAAAACGAGACGGTGGAGCACATCCTTTGTGACTGCCCTGCACTCTCGTCCAAGAGAAGATCCTTGTTGGGCGAGTATTGGCTTTCCTTGGCCCACAATAAGAATATTTCCCTTGGCGACGTTGTCACCTACTTTAAATCAGTAGGATGAGCGGCGTACTGAGTGGGAGTTTCCTTTAGGAGGTAGCACAGCGGGCCTACTAAGGCCTAGGTAGATGTTTATTACCCTCCTCACTTTCAGATTCAGATTCGGATAAGGATTGTTTGTAATGATTTCTTGAGAATTTTCGTGTGACCAATAGCTATAATGCTAATTATTTATTAACCCTGCCATTCAAATAAAAATATGCGTGGGGGTCTCCTCAATGTAAAAGCCTTACTTCTTTTATTGAGTTACTTCTAATGTAAGTTCCTACGCAAAAAGATTGCTGTTAAATGTAGACAAATTTATAAGAATTAAAACAAAACATTAAATAATGTGTTAAAACCCAATGATAAGTTATTAAGAACATGACGTTTTACGAAAACCTGTTTTCTTAGCTTTCTGAGAGGCGTACTCGATAAATAACATTTTGATTAAAATCCCAAAGGCCATAGAAGATAATTATAAAGAAACAAAACGTACTGACTTATCCCATATAAAATGTATTTCAATATCAAAATAGAAAACCCTGCATAACATTTTTGTCTTATTTTTGGCCCAAGAATTTTACATTAGGCATTGGCATATGATTTTTAAATTATCCTATACAAAATATATAAAAAAGTTTTTTTTTTAAATTAACAAAGGCACTAATAACACTTATGAATTTTTTATATAACCTAATGCACAACACGGCCTAACTTAACTAACTAACTAACTTAACTAACAATAATTAATGTATCCCCAATTTTCCAGAGTGAAAATTATTTTGGGTTTTCCAGCCCGTGGAAAAGTTTTAGGCATAAGCTAATATAATCAGTGGTAACTTTTAAATCTGTTTGGTTGAAATTGTTCGAGCGGTGATTCGGAAAATTGGGCTTTAATTTTTACGAACGATACAAAAATTACCCAAACATTTGGTATTTTTAAATCAAAAGAGATTTAACAAATAGGTTTAAAGCGAAACTCAACGAAATTGTTTAATTTTATTA